>RJWT010012385.1:0-22487 GCA_004365215.1 Cuniculus paca
CTATATTTATGAGGAATATTGACATGTACTTTTTCCTGTAATTCTATCTGATTTTGGTCTCAGAAGAGACCGGTCTCTAGGCTGTGACCTAGAAGGGTACATTTTGCTCTCCAGATCCTTCATTCATCCCGTCTGCTTCCTGGCTTATTTGACTCGAGCAGCTGTCCTCTGCCCAAGTGTGTCTACCAGGCCATGTCTGTGTTAAACCTTCTGAGTGTGAACTCTGAGCCAAAACTCAGTAAACTGTGTGTCAGGCACTGTGTCTCAGTAAAGAGAAAGTGACTAGGATGCAGATTTCTTCCTTCTTTTTTCTATTTTCTGTAAGGGATTGTATACAATGTATGAATTCTTTAAATATTTCATAAAATTACACATTTAAAATAACTATTTGTAGGTTTCTTAATTTTGGTGTTTTTAAATTACAAATTACATTTCTTTGATAGTTATAGAGTACTCAAATTATTTATTTTATATTAATATGTGGTAGTGAGTTGTAAGCAATATATTCATTTTATCTAACTTGTCTATTTTATAGAGTTGTCCTTGTATCGTTTTGATATAATTTGTATGTCTGCAGACATAAAACATAACCTGAAAACTAAAGAAAAGAAAATGTCTGGTTTTTAAATATATTTTTATTCTTTGTATTTTCTTTTGGCCTTGCTGAAAATCTACTAGTTCTTTTATCATCTCTTGGTGTTCAGAAAATTTTCCTTATCTATTCTTTTAGGCTAGGATCATTAGAAACAAATTCTTTTCTTTTTCTTTGATATCAGCATGCCTTAATTTATCCCTTATTTTAGAAGAACTGTTTCACTGGTTTCTAATTAATAAGTTTGTAATAAATATCATTATGCACTAAAAGTTTTAAATTTATATATATATATACACACACACACACAATAGGTGTATAACTCTAAAACAAATTGCTTTATATCTAATAATCTAGTAGCACTTTTTAGCCTAAGTACTAGCAAACTGCTTTCCAAAGGGCTTGCAGAAAATTCAACATCATGAAAAATTGCACAGTGATTTCTAGTCTTAGATAAAGGTAGCACTAGTTGACTCTTACTCTCCTTCATGATTCCACAGAACCCCACTGAGATGGATCATTTATCATGCTAATTTTTAAGTATAAGATAGAAGAATACACTCCAAATATCACTAACAAGCTTCTCTTGCCTCTGGTATTCTTAATCAGCACCTATTTGCTCCCACTTCACTTCCCTTTGGCAATTGTGTTTCACTTCTCTCTCACATCTCAGAAATTTCATTGATGATACATACCCTACACTGAACTTTCTCTCTATAAAACGGTTTGGAATAAGTTTGGATATTTATTTCACCCATTTAGAATGAGTTTTTGAGAAAGAATTACTCTGTCATATACACAGGTGAAAAGACAGGATTCTAGAGCCAGAGATATCAGTGCTCCACTACTAAGTTTTTTCTTCATTACCCATCAAACATTCTATATGCCTAAGAAGCTACCACACATTCATAAACATGTTGCCTAAACTCTTAGATACCTCTCACCTTTCTTAAGGAATACTTTTAAAAGGATCTTTAAATTCTATGAAAATAATGCATCTTGAGGAAAATTATACTTATTATTATATACTTTGTCATCTAATGCAAGGAACATGCAATTTTCACTTGTTTTTCAGAACATACATCTTAATTGGTTAAAAACATTAATGATATTACTATTTTAAGCATTGCCTCTGCCTCATAAGTAGTATAACAAAAAAGCATATTATACAAATGGCTCAGCACCATCGAATACCTAAATCTGTAGTATACATTCTATAAACCTATATTCTTTATATTATCCAAGTCTATAAGAATTTTATTCAAATTTTCCATTCATATATATATTTTATATATGTTAAGATATATAGAGAGAGACAGAGACAGACACAGAGAAAATCAGAGTTTTCTACTTCAACAAAATGGTTTCACAGTTTTCTCTGTATCTGTCCATGTTAAAATCAGCATAAGGAGAAACATATCTCACATACAGTAAGGGTACACTTACAGTGTTATAGTAATGAAAGACACAACTGGATTACTTATTTCTGCATTTATGCACATATTGAAGTATTTGCATATTTATAAGTTGTTTATAAATAATAATCATGGTAGTTAATTATATTGACCAAAAAAATAGAATGGAAAATTTATACTTATAAATTATTTAACACCTAACAATATTACTTAGGGAGTGGCTAAGTACTCAAAATTATGACTTACATGGTATAGAGAAAAATTATAAAGCAAATATTATATACATAATTATTTTAAAATTATCCTCTAGGTTGCAGACATTCACATTTGGAAATTCTTTGGGGACTTAATTAAAATGGAAAGCATTATCACTTCTCAAAAATATGATCAAGAGTTTTAATTTTGGCTTTGAATGCTTATTTTGACATTTTGTTTATTTTTTTATTTTGACATTTTAAAATGCATTTAATGTGAGGAAACAAAACTTTTCCTAAGCAAAATAAAATTTGTCTTTTTATTTTCTTTTAGTGGGTCTCTTAGACTAAAACTTTTTCTGTGACAAAGCAGTATAGCACTAAAATGCCATCAATATTTAAAAATGCACAAATGTATGAACTAAAATATCTCTATACTTAGCAAGAACTAGATTTTATCCATCAGTCAGAATATAAATCATGATTTCCAAGCTTATAAAATATTATATTCATAAATTACTCAGTACACAATACTGAATGATATGAAACGTAGCAATTTAAAAAGCTATTGTGCCAGTATGGGAAGATGAATATATCACTGAAATAGAAATAATTTTTACTATCAAAAGGCAAAGGAAATAGAGTATCTTACATTAAAATAGCTCATAAAATTTATAACTATATATACTAAATGTAATATAAATAAAATTATTCCTATAATATAAATAATAGTCCTTTTAGGTAAAAAGAGTAGTCCAGATTAAGTCTGTTGCAATGAAATAGTGAGTAAAAATTGAAGACAGAGATGAGGATGGGATGAAACAGGTGTTACAATATTATCATCCAAGGACAGATAGATATTTCATAAACCAGAGGAGGGAGCCTATTACTAAGAAAAACAATGATAACTGTAAAGACACGAATATTCCATATGTGAGAGGAAATCAAGCTTGTAGAATTTACAGTCCTAGAAAAGACAGGATAGGGGAGTACCATATTTGCCTGAAATAAGAATTCATCATGAAGACCATCACTTTACAAATGTGACCTATGTATCCTAGACTTCAGGAAGATCCCTCGGTGCCCAGTGGCAGAGCTCAGGGGACATCTACAGGACACAGAACCCTACCTCATTTCTCAAGACATACACAGGATTAAATCCACTCATACTGGTGTTTACTGTCCTTAAAACTTTAAACCCTTCCCCAGAGATTGGTAATGGGCACATTACAAGGGAGAAGAAAAATAACTGCATCTTTATTGCATGAAATGTTTAAAAATAATTTAATATTTACGTTAAATGTCTTTAAAAATGAATGTTTTCCTAAAATTAACAATTGAATCTTTTTGTATAACACAAAGGGCCAAAAAGAAAGCTGCTACTGAATGTCCAAATGGTCTCATAGTTTATGCCCTTTAAGGAAAACAATGAACAGTGTTAGGTCACTGCTGCCATTACCCAAGTCACCAACCCAAATGCAAGCACACATACATACACACACACTCATTTGTGAACAGACATGTACATGTGCACAATACGTACACAACCACCAGGCTTTTCCTAAGATAACTGAACAATACCCCTTAATTTCCTGCTAATTCAAATTCTAACTACCTGGCAAACAATGGATCTTGTGCCCATGATTACGCAGGCAAATGAAGAATCTCATCTTCAGTAATGCACTAAGAATTATAAGAATAATATTTGAGAATTTTTGAGACTATGTTTGATATGGGATAACTGGCAAGTGAAATGTCATAAATACATCCTTGGTCCCCATATTTCTCTCTCACATGATCAAGAAATGCTCAAGTAAGGATAGAATCTACAGAGGAAATCTGTCTCCAATATAAAAGGACCTACAATAAATGCGAGAACATATCTACGATAGCTATTAACATTTATTTGTTTAGAAAAGAACTACTGTAGGTTATATTTTACCACTTAATGATTTAGATTTGTGAGTACATTAAATTCCTCTTAGAAAGTTTAATTTGGCAACACCATCAAAAATGTATTTGATTATAAATTGAGTATATCTGAATAAATTGTCTTTTAAGATTACCTTATAATTATACCTTCTATCGCTATCTTATCATTTAATATTATTATTTAATAGATTTGACCAGGAAAATTATGATTCCTTTTTCTGTTTTTGCTAATTTTGTGGCAAAGATAACTAATATAAAAATTTAAGGAAGTAGAGAAGCACAACTGTCATTCAAACATTTATTGATGGACTTCTAGAAGACTATCCTTTATGCAGTTTTCAAAGAGCTGAAGTTGAGATTTAAACAAAGTCACTGTATTCTTCCTTTACCTTGTAAAATTGTTTCATAAGCCAAAACATGGAGTGCTCTTATTGTAACCAACTGGTCTTTGTGACTTTCTTCAGATTCCCAACTGGACATCTAGCCCATTATTCCTATAAGACCTTCACTATCCATTTCCTCTCTAATGTCCTTCTGCTCATGCTTACTGAGTTACAATTTCTGAGGGCCAAAACAGTGAACCGCTGCCTCATATCACTCTCCTAGTCCTAGAAAAAGTCCTTTCATCCATAATAAATCCAACTTTCTGTTAAGTTGAAACTTCCATAAGCCCTCAAAATCACTCAAGAATCCTATCAATTTCCTTCATTGCAATTCTCTCACTCTCTCAAAGGACAATTCCATACTTCCTATAATAGTTCTTCCTGAAATTTTCACTTTCAAATGACTGAATGCCTCACCTTTTATTTAACTGAGAAAGGATAACCAATTAGAGAACATCATCAATCCCAAATCAAACTACCTTACTCCCTACATAATACCCACATATGCTAGCTCCTTCTTATCATGTCAGATAATTTGTCCATTTGTCTAAGACCAACCTCCATTTATATACAAAAATCTCACTGTTTCCCATCTCAAGGGATTTTTACATACAGGTATCCACTATCTACAGACTCATCAATTTTACTTGCCCATCAGCTCAAATCTAACAGATGATTAACTTTAAAAAACTTTAAAAGAAAGTTTTTGACTTTTGACTTCCTTTTCAATCAACACACTTCTCTATTCACATTTAAAGACTACCCCCTCATAAAAGGCAAACACACACAGTCTTTTTATTTATTTTCTTAACACGTCTGAAACAAAACATGCACTGCAACCTTTTTTAGCCTAAATAAATGCCTATTAGGCTAAAACAATGGTCAATTCTCAATATGGTACTTATCTAAATTTGTATCTGCAGATACAACTGGCATTGTTGAGTACTACCTCATGTTTATTAAAACATGTTTATTTAACATCCCTAGTGAAACTCATGAAGATCTTTCTGTACTTCCTAGCCTCTGTTCTTTGTGACCACTTCAGGTTAAAGTAACTCAGAATTCATAGTTGGAGTGTATCTGTTTCTACCCTAATTCTTCAGTGATCATATATGACCATAGCTTTAAATATCAACTTTACAGGTAATTTATGATTCAGACTACCAATTCTCATCTCTTCACTAAATTTCAGGCTCATATATTTAGCTGACTACTCAGCATTTCCATTTATATATCAAACAATCATCTCAACCTTAAGACATCCAGCACTAACCTCTTGACTTGTTCTGGCTGAGATCTAAAATGTCTCTCCAAAAGTCCATGCATTTAGAGATGGGATTTTGGAAAGTAATTGACTCATGGGGTACCATACTCATCAGTACATTAATACATCTATGAATTAATAGGTGAATGTACTGTTAGAAGTTAGTGCCTGATAGGAAGAGGTGGAAGTAACCCTGAATCCTCCTTTCTCTCTCTGCCTCCTGATTGCTATGAGTCAAGTAGCTTTCTTCCACCATGCCACTTCTGCCTCAGAGCCAGGCAACCACAGATTGAACCTTCTGGAACTGTGAGCCACAATGAACACCTTTCAAACTATGGGTGTTGGGTATTTTGTTCTAGTGATAGGACAGTAATTAACAGAACATTCCCCCAAATACCCTTTCTGCCCAGTTTCCCACAGGTCTCTGACTGGTCACTATATGCTATACTACACTTCATATCCCAAAGGTATAAAAGTACTAATTTAGAAACCACTGTATCAACATTTAAGCATTATGATGAAACAGAATCATTATGAAGAAAATCGAATTAATGTATCTTGCATTTATGACCTTCAAAGTCCAAACAGCATACCACAGATTTTCCAGTGAGGGTCGCACATTAGGTAAATTATCTCATGTCATGGAGAGAATGTGAACTGGAGCTAGCAAGTGATTATATCTTCAGCCAGGAACATGGAAGACCTGAGGGGCCAGGTTTGTTTCTTTTGTAACGCTCTTCCTGCATGAACTCCAGGGCATGCGCAGGAGCTATCTTTCAAGATCCAGGACCCCAGTGACCTATGGATCCCCACAAGTACCCACCTATAAAGGACCCTGTATGTCAGTACCACCACCCCAGCAATGAGACCTTCGAACACAACAGACTCTTGTGGGACGCTCAAGCTGAATTTAAATTAGAGCACCCATTTATTACTTCGCTAAAACTTTAGGCTTTTTAAGATTTCTTTTATATATAACCATTCAGTAAGATTTTCAGTTCTATTTTCAAAATGTATTTCATTTTAAACATAACTAATTCTTACATGCTGCTGCTGTCACTTGTTCAAAACACTACAGTTTCTCACTGGACTATCGCTGCAAAAATGCCTTTTAAATCTGCCCACCAATTACACATCACCCAATCCTCATTTTCGTCATAGTTTATTATAAAATAAACAGAATGATCTTTTCAGAAAGGTTACACCATTCCCCTGACCCGAGTTTTTAAAAAATGTGAAAACAACTTCATATCAAACACAGAATAAACTGAATAAAACATATGAAAATCGAGCTTGACGTGGTGGCACACTCCTGTAATCCCAGCACTCAGGAGGCTGAAGCAGGAGGATCGTTGCAAGTTCAAGACCAGCCTGGGCTACAAAGTGAGCCCAAGGCCAGTCTAAACTGCATAATGAGAACCTGTCTCACAAAGACTTAAAAAAAAAAAAAGATGAAAATCTGAAGTTCTTAGAAGAGCCTATAAGGCCTTATATGATGTGACAACTGCCAAACTTTTAGCAAATGGAAATTCTCCTCTGCTACCATTCTACTTTTCCTTGGCCTTCTACTAAACACACCAAACCATTCATTCTACAAGGATAACACACACTTTTTGTCCTCACAATTTGTTCATTTCCCAAGACCTGATATTATAATTAATTTCACTGGGGTCTCTGCTTGAATATCATTATTCAGAAATACTTATTTCACCTACACTAATAGAAGCTGCCATGTGACTGAACACTCTTAGCTACATGTATTTTTGTTTTCATTTGGGGAAGACAGAAAATCTCACCATATTATCCAGGCTGAACTCATCCTGTTGAGCTCAAGCAGTCCTGCTGTCTCAGACTCCTGGGTGCTGAGACTATGGGAGTACTCCACCATACCAAGCCAAATCTGATTGTATTCTTCACAATATTCATCATTTTGTGGAAAAAACTTTATTAAGTTTATTGGTACAATTTAGATATATATAACAATTACATTAATCATAGGGAGTCTGTACCTGTACATGAAATATTGTGATTCCTTTTCCCCCATTCCCCTCCCCTCCCCTTAACCTCTTCCCCCACTTACTTATAAAAGCTTTGCTTCAACTTTATCTTTGTTTTTTCATTTATTTTTCTTTTCCCTACCTTCTTTTGCCTCTCTCCCTTCTCAAATTTACTTTATCCATCCTCACCAGAGAATGGAGCTATGCTGACTTACCTGGCTTTTTTCACTGCTTCATTCCCAGGATTGAAGAATATTACACACACAATAAACACTCAAGTTTTTGTTAAATTAGTTAATTTGTTAATTTAGCATATGTTCTACCCTAGACTTGTTTCTATTATATGATTTTTACAAGCAGTTTAGCTAAGCACAAACATTTTTTCATGCAATCTTTTTCTCCTACCATGTAACATGCACTTTGAAAGGCAAGCCACTTAGAAGTTTTAGATACACACATAGAAGCATGTGTGCACACACGTGCAAAGATACATGCATCTCTCAAAAACATCTCGCTGGTACTTCTAATATACAAAAAGCTTTTCTTACTTATTTTTAAAGCAAAACTTCCTACTTGCACAATCCAGAATGCATACCCTTGCATTACTGTCTATAAACTTTAACTGTATTTATATTATGAACTCTAATACCAAGATACCAAAATATTAAATCTATAATTAATCTGTATAAACATTTGGATTTTAGAGGTGATACACACATATGCATGTTTATAAATGATGAGAAAACACAAGAAAATCCCAGTGGTTATTTATATTCAAGTAGTTCAAACCCATAAGATTATGTAATTTAAAAAAAATACACAATACAAAAATTAGATTTCCACTTTCAATACAATGTTAATACAGCCTTCATAAAGAGTGCATAAAGGATCAAGTCTTTTATTTATTCCCAGTTTCTCTGAATTGCCTAGATTTATGTTCGAATAGCTTCAAAGGTTCACATTTTTCATGCAACTTTCTAGCAACAGTAATTTTTTCCAGATGCAAAAATAATTAGCAGAGTAAGGGAAAAAGTCAGCTGTAGGGAAGACAGAGGAGAGCCTAAAGAGAAAAATCACGCCTGCACTATACCTGGACACAAATTCAGAGATGATAAACCTTCACTGCCTCAGAAATGTGTCTTTACAGGATTTAAAAAAAGAGTGAAGGAAGGCAGGAAGGAGAGAGAGAGAGAGAGAGGGAGAGGGAGAGAAAGAAAAGTAAAACAGAAAACAAGACAAAATGTGTCATTCCTGCACTGCAGTGACAGTTAGAGATCTTCATCAATTCAGTGATCACTATCTAAGCTAGACACTAAGGACCACTTCTCAGAATATTTGATCCTGAGTGAGTTACTGACTATAATGATTTAACATTTTACACCTCAATTACTTGTAGGAACTGAACTCACTGGATATATATTAAGGCTTTTAAAAAGAACATAGGATCAACTTCCCCTAAAATTAGCAATCCCTAATGAAAAACAAAATCTGTAACTCTATTATTGTGGTTTTTGCTATATTCTTTCAAATATCACAAAACTCCTTTGTAAAATGTACAGTTGAGATCTATGAGGGAGAGGAAGAGGAGGAACAAGCATAAAAACTGGGAGAAAAAGGAAGTCAATCAAATAAACCTTTGAAATAGCTTAAAAAGTTCGTATTTCTTAAAGCAACTTCCTAGTCTAAACGCTAAAACAAATCTATCCTAATCCCTTTCCTAACTACCTTATCTTACTATTGCTGCATCTTCATTGGTCTTCACTGGTTACAATATTAGTAAAAAGTAATTCTTACTAGGGACATACAGTTCAAACAATATTCTTTACCAAAAAAATAAAAAATGAAAGAGAGAGAGTCTTTGCTAACAATATTTATATTATAGCATGAAATTTGCATAAGCATACTCATACAATGGAACACTGGACTATATCCTGAAAGAAAGTAAAGTCAAAGGAAAAATAGGTAAGTTATGTATACTTAACATTATGAAATGCCAAGAGAATCATAACTTTTAATTAGACATTTTGGTAACTACATGAAGAACAAAAAAAGGAAACCAAAAGTGACCATCCCAGAAGGACTAATTTTAATCTAATGAGGTTAAGGAGAAAGTATTTTACATGGATGATCAGAAAATAAATTGAAGATACCATCCAAGGAGACTATTATAGGCAGAAGGAAAGGCAGGTACTAATACAGCAGTTCATGGAAATCAACAGAGGAGAAAATGACAGGAAGAGGATGTGAAGAGGAGAATAGAGCAGGATTGTTCAAAACACCAAAAGGCAAGTCCAGAATTTTTTTAATCACTTCTAAATGCATGGAAGTGCTTCAAGGTCAAAGAAGTTTGAGAAATGAAGTGTTACTGTATAGCACTTACTTGCAAGCTCAGGATACTAATTAAAGATTGCAAGTATTTCCAATGGTGAAGAAATGTGTGGAACTTGATATAATTCAGGGTTTTCCAAAGTTATTTGAGCACTGAGCATTCTTCATGGGTTGTACTTACACTGCTATCCTGCTGAGCTTCCCTTCACGGTGGCTCATTTCCCAAAGCAGTCACAAGAAACAAAGTACTGTGATAAACCTAGATGCCATTGTTACTTCATGAATGAACTGAAATGCCATTTTCTGTATCTGGGAACAAAAGAACCTCAAATATTCAAAGTATTACTTCACGGAGATAAATGGTTTCATTTCCACTCTGTTGTACAAACATTTGATAGTCTACTCTCCAGCAGACTTTGAAGAATTTCCTAAGCAACAAGGTTAAACTTAGTCTAAGAACTGTATTGTAATTTGGAAGAATCAGAAACATAAATGTACTCATTTATTTATTCTTTCAACAAAACTGTTTAAAAGAGCCAAGCACTGTTCCAGTCCTGAGTGATAAACTGGATAATCAAATAAAGTATTGACCCCGCTGAAGCTTATATGCTTGCTTGGTGTAGATGAGAAAAGCAAACTATAATGTAATCCAGTATGTAGTAAGATAAAATACACATGAACTGTAAGAAAGCAGAAAGCAGAAACTGCTAATTATAGCATTTAACATAGGGTAAGAGCAGGAGACAGAATTTGAATTTGAGAAATAATTTGGAGTTAAAATAGCGTAAATCTAGCGGCTAAAAAGGACATGTATTCAGAGTCTGTATGACGTATACATTTGAGCTCAAAGAAGTCTGATCTCGGAACAAGTCATGGGAATTAAAAGAAACAATACTAGTTCTTAGAAGCCAGGAATTGTTTTAAGTAAGATAAGTACCTTTTAAATCACTTTTAAAGAGAAAGATTCTAAAATACAAAAAGTTTAAGTCACTTGCCTACTTCAAGTTTGGGATAAGTAGAGTCCATTTTTCCAGAAAGGCTTCCTTATGAAACTCAGGTGACCTATTTTTTATCTGTCTTTAACTATCAATATATCTCCTGTATTAGCGTAGGTCAGTGATGGCAAACCTAAGGCACATGTGCTGCAGAAGACTTTGTTATCATTAAAAGTGTTAAAAGGTTCGCCATTGCTGGCCTAGGAGTTAGGAATCAAACTGATTAGATCTTTAATTCTCTGAATATAGGGAGTGTATCTTTCTCTTCTTCAAGGTGAGAAGGTCTAGCCAGCCCCTACAGCAAAGAAGGTATGTACTTAACTGATGAGAGAATGAATGCCATGGTCATGGGAGACTGAACTCAGGAAAAGAGTAAAGAAAAAAGCTAAGACTCAGAATGGAATTTTGCAGAATCTGAGCCCTGGAAAATTTGAAAACAAATTTGTATTATCAAATACAAGGAAGTGTGACAGAAAATAGAAACACTAATCAAAATTAGGCAAAATATCAGTCCATCATATTTCTCTACTAGTGCTAACATATATTTTTATGAGTTATATTTATAAAATTTAAATAACTGACATTTTTCAAATTAACGTAAAAAGCTCCTTTTTCATTAGAATGTCTACTTCATAATATATTTATCTATGCTACCTATCATTTAAACAAATAACTTATCCTTTAAAATGTAAAGAAAAAGAACTGCATTTGTATTAGCTGCAACAGGGAATGCTGTAAATTATTTATTTCATCTTTATCCTAGGAAGAATGAATCATTCATTTTAAGTCATTTATGCCTGAGTCATTTGGGAGCTACAAAAAATTCAAAATAATTAAATTTATATTTGTTTATTGACTGTCAAATTGGGGGCCTCTATTGTACTAGTAGTTGTTTAAAACAGTTCTCGGGTAGTTGTTAATGTCACTGAACATTTTTTTTAGGTTGCGTGTTCATCATCAATTTCTTAGGAAATAGAAAATTTAGTACTTTTCATAAAATACATCTTTATTTTTTGAGTTTGTTGATGGCAAAAGAATTTACTGAATAATAAAATGGCATTTCAAACAACAAATTGTAAATTGATGCAGATTTCTCCAATCTAATGAATTACAAAGCCATAATAGCAACAGCCGTACCTGTGTCAAAATGTCATGCAATACATACAACAAGGGGCCACTGAGTGCCTGAAATGAGGGTAGAAAGACTACAGAACTGGATATGTAATTGTATTTTATATTGATGAATATTTAAATTTAAAACCTGACACTCCTTATGTATATTTAGAATAACTCAAGTGTCTGAATCTACTTTTCCTACTTTCAACTTACGAAGTTTAAATGTTTGTCAAGAATTTATGATGAAAATTTAACAACTAAATTGAGATGTGCCACAAGTATAAAATATATACTCGAGTTCAAAATCTTATTTAAAAATATAAAATATTCTTATATAGATTTCATATTTTTCTATTCATTGCATGTTAAGATAATACTTTGAGTATACATAGTTGAGCAAAATGTATAAATATTTATTTGATTTATTTCTTCTTGTTTTTAATGTGCTTACTAACATAAATTTCTTAGGTTGCTTGCATTATATTTATTTTGTTCTAACAGCTGCAGCAAGACCACTGAGTCTCTCTTGTGCACACTTACTTCATGCACACCTCGTTTATAATTTTCATGGTCCCACTGCCAGCAGCAGAAGTGTATCCTGTACCAAGGAGACAACACAGACAGCAGTACTGGGTACGGTTCACCACCTCTGGGATCTGAGAGTGTCGGCTCTATCCATCCACCGATCTCAGAGTTCACTTCTTTCACTGAGCACCCTCAATTCATTTCATGAAAAGATTACATCTGGAAAGGTCTAGAAGAAGATAGAGAGAGGGGCTACTTCTGGTAATGTTTCAAATCTGACCGAACAAACTAGTTGATGAACCCATGGCAGAAGCAAGAAAGACAAGTTAGAAGTTCTATGGAAACTGTGGTAGCTAATTATACGGCAGCTGTTTACTCTATGAGTAAATGTTTTGAGGAAAAACAAAAAAGAAAAACAAGTAACAACAACAAAAAACATTTTCCTCATTCCACCAACAGCATCACAAAGCACAGTACTAACAAATATATATTTCTTGATTTAAGATACAAAATAAGCAGAAAAATTAAATTAATGGCTAATACAATGCTTTTGGCATTTGAAATTTAAAAATAACAACAACAACAGTGAACACAGGGAAGCTTCATATATTATACACTGAGAGGGACAAAGAGGTACGTTAATAAAATCTTCACAGTAATCCTCACTAAACCAGATGACAGGGTTGGGATATAGCTCAGAGTAGAGCACTTGCATGGCCAATGCAAGGGCTAGTGTTCGAGGAAAAATAAATGACAGATAACTTTTAATCATTAACATGACACTTAAAATTTTAACACTTTTACAAGAAATACTTTGAAATCACATTATATTTTCCCTGATCTTAAATATAAATTTTTGAATACAACTTGAAGTTTTTTTTTTAATGACTCAGGTTCATTATGATCAATTATTATACTACACTGCAACCTAATGATGCCCAGAGGGACAATTACAGTGTGCAGAACTGTTTGCTGCTGCACCTAAGTGGCCTCACAATGCTGTGCTTTCAGTTCTGGTTTCTGACCTTGACAGGAATTTCTCTCTCTACCATTGCTCTCAGTGGTGACTTCTCAATACTATTGGATGTTGCTCATGATGGGTTACTGCAACAACTGTTTCTAATTTTGTGCTTCTACTAAAACAGTTTGACAAGGTTTTAAAAAGTAGTATAAGACTACAGTGAACAAGGATCCATTGCCATTGTGGCATATGTTTTGACTTATGAAAAGAAATGATTACTTGTTTTCCTGCCTCCCAATTAGGTTTCAGAGGACAAATTTGACTAATAAGCCTCCCTACAAAATGATACTATAATCATGGTCACAATTACAATTATCACAACTATAAGTTAGATACTGGAATAAATGTACCAATGACTCTTTACAAGCATAAAAAGTACAGAAGTATAATCTATTTTACACAGGGGAATATCAAACTTAGAAAAATTAACTAACCTAGCAGGGGTAACACAGTAATAAGCACTAAACTAGTATTCAACCCCAGGCTGAGGAAATCCATTCTCTATAGTGGCTACAAGGTCAGTATGTAGATTTGTAATTTTTAAAAAATTACTTACAATTTATTTGCAAGGTACTAAAAGAATAAAGTTACCAAATTTTAAGAATGTAGATTTCCTCAATGAACATATACTTTGCTATCTTGAGCCTGATATAAAAGATAATTTGTTTCGTCACTCAACTCTATATAAAAATCAGTTATATGAATCTATTATATGATAAGAGTGGGTTTCTAACATTCTCATTAATACACAAGAAATTGGGTTCTAATAGTATTTAAGTTATAAAAATCTTGTTGCACTCTTCTCATTTGACTTGCTACCTAATGTACTTGGAAATTTGTAGAATCTGACACTCTTAGAAACTAAGGCACATGCTAGAGTCCAGAAAAAGCCTAGTGGCATTGGGAATACAATCACCACAGAGTCAAATTACTTCAGTCTGCACAGTGGTTTCAAAAATATAAAATAAAGGCGTGACATTTAAAAGTGGGAAGATTTTATACAAAGTGTAGGTTTCAGACTTCTTTTAACTAAATGGAAGATTTGGCTGCCTGGTTTCACATTCTCATATGGAAATAACTGGCAGTAGCTCAGACAGGTCCACTGGCTCGGCGGTCTTGCTTCCCTTAGTGACCTGCCTCCTTTGTGGATCCTGCTTGCATCCTTTCATAAAAATCTGAAATGAAAAATCCATTGTAATGTGCCTCACATTTTCATTTATGCTGTTTTATACAGTTTGAAACACTGCCCTATGGCATATAAACAATATTATCATTATGAGTTCTTTATATGTGAAAACAAATTTTGTAAGTAAGCCATTTGGTTCAGTCTGAGTGATAAAAAATCCTACTTTATGTTAAATCTTTAATATCTTAACTCTTTATAGTATATATTATCTCACTGTTATTATTTTACTTGGAAATGCCTGATCTACCCTGCTTCACAGTTGTAAACAAAGGTGACCCTACCAAATCATTTTCTAGTCACCTCCCTGTCAAGCAAGATGGCTAAAATATTATAAAAGAGAAACAGAAATAGAGAAAAATAGGAAGAGGGAGGTAGATAAGCTCTATTTAAAAAAAATATTTAACAAGATACTACTTTCATGTTTAATATATAAATAAGAAGCATATCACTAAAATTAAAAAATAACCAAGTATATATTTAGATTGTCATACTGTTAACTGCAATGGAGGAAAATTAGGATTGCAATAGGCAATGGTAGGGGAGTGGAACAGTAACTTTCTACCACGTGGCCAAGGAAGTTCAGCCTCAATGCCTTAAATTGAAGGATGTTTAAGAAAAGCTATGACTGGAATCACCATGGTTATTAACAGTTCATAAAGAAC
This sequence comes from Cuniculus paca, assembly GCA_004365215.1. Lineage (NCBI taxonomy): Eukaryota > Metazoa > Chordata > Mammalia > Rodentia > Cuniculidae > Cuniculus > Cuniculus paca. The sequence goes on from RJWT010012385.1 coordinate 15,611, forward strand.
CAGGTGAGCCCCCTTGAATAGCCAGTCAGCCTCCTTTGCTATCCTTAGCACAATGCTAATAACAGAGCTTCAGTTTCAGAAGTGTTGTCTTGTACACAGTTTTGTTTCCTAAAGCACTATAAGAAAATGTTAGCTGTAAATGTTCCAGATTTTACTGATACTTTCAGTACACAGAATTCTGAAAGGTTTCAAAGCAAAAGTTTAAATTTGGAGAGGTATTTTTCTTGGTTACTTTTAAGTTGCTGGGACAAAACACCAGACACCCAAAGTGAAGCAAGGAAAGGTTTATTTAGCTTACAGTTTCAGGAGATTTCTGGCCATAATCAGCTGACTCCAAGGCAGGGTGGCATGGCACAGGGGCAACATTTCAAGACAGCAGCAGCCAGAGCAAAAAAGGAAAACTAGCCTCTTTTCTTCCTTCATATAGTACACAGGCCACACACACACACACACACACACACACACATACACACCCCAACTTCAGGGCAGGTGTAACACTCACAAAATGTCCTTGCCCTCTTTTGTACAGATTGAGGATATTTACAAAGTAAGAACCCTGACTCCCTGCTGAGTCTCTCAGATAAACTTCTAAACTGCTCAAGTTGACACATTGTATCAACCATAACAATCCACCCCTTGTCAATTTGGAAACCAGACATATTTCTTTAAACCAGCCTCCAGATACCAAGACATGCTAATTCTTACCATTTGCAACTTGAACATTATAACACAGCTTAACAATCCTTAAGAACCTGTATTAAGTCTATCCAACATTATATTACATTACAATCATAACATTCTGTCCTTGGCGCCCCAAAGACTCATGTACATCCCTTTATGCAAAAGGCATTTAGTTCATCTGCAAGAGTTGCCAAAGTCCTAACAGTTTCAGCATTGCTGAAAAGTTCAAGTCCCAAGTCTCCTCTGAGACAGACAGCAAACCTTAGCTGCATATCCCTGTACAAATGAAAACAAAGTTAAACACTTCCAACATGCAAAGGCAAAAGATAAACATTTTCATTCCAAAACTTACAAACAGGGGGGTACAAAGGATTGATACAAAAGCAAGCCCAAAACCCAGCAGGGCAAACATGAAGTCCTGTAGTTCCATGTGCACCATTTGAGGAAATTTGTGGCAAAGTGTGAGCTCAAAAGGGCTTGTGTGATTCCACCCCTATGGCACTTGTGGTTGTTACTGATCCCATGGCATCTCTCTTGGGCTGGCTTTGCTTTCTCATTGCAAATTTCCTTAAAAGATTCACATTCCTGCCTTCTCCAAACTTCTAGGGTTTCCACTGCACCTTTGGCCTGATCCTCACAGCTTCACATGCTGTCCTTTTAGGGGCACACTGCCTGGCCTCCCAGGCCTTCTGAAACTGGGGTGGAAGCCTTTTCAACCTCAGAACTTGTCCATTCTGTATGCACCTAAAACTACTACCATGTGGATGATTCCAAGGTCTGCTGCTAGCTGGAGCAGTAGCCAGGCTTTCCTCTCTCTTGGCAGTAGGGATTGAATGCCTGGATCGCTGGGCACTCTGAACCTGATTGTGAGGAACAAATTCCATATGCTGTTGTCATTCTGGAACTTCTTGGGGCCTCCATCTCCTTTCTGGAACATGGTGCTCTGAGGCTTTCTCCTCCAAGTAAAGTCTTTCACTTTTGCAGTCTTGGAGCTGCAAAGTATGGGGCATGCTGCTTTTTGCACTGCCTTCAGGCCATCTTTTCTATATCATTGTTCCTTCTCAGCAATGGCAGTCTCAGCTCTATCTTTATAGTCCACAGCTTTACTGGAGCTTACTTTCTGGCCAAACTCACAACATTTTAAATCACCCTGTTCGGTTCTTTGCTCTTGATTCACAACATAAATCTGGCTAAAAGCCCCCAACAATAGCCATGCTATGGCATCAACATTCGACTGCCTTGAAATTTCTTCTGCCAGATTAATCAGTCCACCATCCTTAACCTTAGTCTCAGGCAAAGTCTCTGGGCACGAGCAAAATGCAGACAAACCTTCTGCCAAGCCATAACACACATCGTCTGGAGTCCAACAACCAATACAGTCTTTCTTCCCAGCAGAAACCTCCCAAGCCTGGTATTTATTGGCAGGTTTTCTACCAGCCTTCTGGTCTCCTGAGCTCTGACCAGAATCTCCCCTACAGAACAGCCTAAGCTGTTCCAGCTCTATGCATACAGGTGACATCTCTGAACCTTTCCAAAGTGTTCCCACAAGCCATTCCTAAAGGCTCTTGAACCACATGGTCAGGAACAGTCACAGCAATGGCCCCACTCCTGGTACCAAATTCTTTCATGGTTACTTTTTTCTTGTTGCTGGAACAAAACACCTGACACCCAAAGTGAAGCAAGGAAAGGTTTATTTAGCTTACAGTTTCAGGAGACTTCAGTCCATAATCAGCTGGCTCCAAGGCAGAGTGGCATGGCACAGGAGCAACATTTCAAAACAGAAGCCAGAGCAAAAAAGGAAAACAAGCCTCTTTTCCTCCTTTATATAGTACACTGGCCACTTCACCCCCCTCTTTAGGGCAGGTGTTACATTCCCAAAATGTCCTTGCACACTTTTGTACAGTATGAGGATATTTACAAAGTAAGAACCCTAAACTGCTCAAGTTGACACAATGTATCAACCATAACAGTATTTTCAGGCAACACTGAAATAAATTCTGAGGCTAGTAACTCTTTTTAGATATATGGAGAGAGAACAGAGGAAGACTGAAGATCCAAGGTACAATTAAATGAGAATTCTCAATATTGCAAAACGTGGTTGGGAAAATAAACAAGAAAAACATAGCTGATCACTAACCCAAAATAATGGAGAAAAGGTCCTCTAAGTGAATACAATTTACACTACTACCACTAGTTTTACTACTTAAAACTACAAGCCCTTTCAAATTTATTAGATATCTATATTTTCTGAAAAGAAAAAGCTCAATACAACACGGTTTATTTACCTCCAGCATACCACTAAGGAAATCACTCAGCTAGAAAACCATGAAATATCTCTCATACCTTCAAAACTGCTACTCTGTGCTTTAGGAAATAGACATGCTTAAACAAGATGTTTTGTTACACACAGATAAAAACAGAAAAATTGATTTTTCCCCACTTTTTACCTGCTTGCTTTAAAAGGTCATAAACAAAGCCAGATATCATTATTATGATGGACTCCATGTAATTCCCTGACTTAAATGGATAATCACTGAAATAGAGACCTTAAGACCATGTTCACAAGAATGTGCCATTCCCTTAAGCTTAAGGTGTTTTTAGGGCAATGCGCAGCATTTTCAAAAGTCAGATAAACTGTCCTACTTTTGAGTGAGTTTGGATTTGGAAGGTAAATGCTATAGGTAAGTAAGACCTAAATACTCAGGACACTTTCATGATATCCCTGTGTGCCTAAATTCTAGGCTTTTGGGGAATAAATGAGGCAGCTAATACCAGGAACAAAGTTTATACAAAGACAGTAAATCCTTACTCCTCTGCTTGCTCTGCATCAATAGAAACCTTTCTGCTAGGCTGAATAATCTCATAAAGCCTGTGAGAGTAGTTGTATTTCTACTATTCAAACTCAATTCCAGGAAGATTAGATTGATATGCCAACTTTCTTAATCTTTTTTACAAAAGAGAATTAGTGCATCTGAATTTAGAAGTGAACTTGACTTTGTTTGAAATGGTAGGTTCAACTGTTTTTTCCTTAAATAAGTTGAAATAAAATTCTGATTTAAACAAAAAAGAACTACTAAAAGTAAAAGAAAAAAATACTATAAAAGAAGATAATCATAAGATTTTTCTATGGGACACCCAATTATCTCAGATGTAATTAATAATCTTGTTATGACTAAAATGTTCTTAGTGAATAACAAGTCATAAATTCTTTTTTAATTATTGTTTGACTTCACTTTGGAGTAGTGAGCTGTTTCCTAAAACTATGTATGAAATTTGCCTTGTAATCATCTGTCATTTGCTTTTTATAAAGACAACAGAGTAGGTATTTGTATGACTAAAATTATACTGTATTGCTTCAATGTAAAGAAAATGTCAAATATTCTGAAATATATCCAAAAGAATTAAAAGGAAAATACTTTGCTTTAGAATTGCATTCTACACAGAAAATATCAACTTCTTAAAAATGTGCAAGTGGGAAAAACTTAACATTTTTGCTAAACAAGCAAACTGATACATTTATTAATGAATTCACTTGGTTAAACAATGATCTAATTCAGTGATCTGTAAACCTTTTTGATTGTATAAACTATCAGAAGAGCATATTCATATATATATATATATATATATATATATATATATATATAATATGAACTGAACCACATGCTGAGCCACTTTACTTCACAGTACACAGTGAACTTATTTAAAAATAGTAATTTTAAAATAGAGATAAAATAATCAAGATCTGAATAAAGTTAAGATCGCTTTGAAATGTGATTTATAATGTTTGTCCTTGCTGCAATAGATAGCTCATGAAAATGCACAGATGTAAATAAAAGGAGAGGATCAATGGCAATCAATACTAACTTATAAAAGTCTTTTTTAAAACTCCATTCACCATCTACCATCTACTGTGAAGTTCAATTTCCATTTTCGATTATATGTACTTTCATTTTTCCTGAGGTTAATTGGTGATTTGCCACCTAATCAAAAGATGATATGTTTATGTTTATAACCAATGGGCTTAAGCATGTATGCAATTGAACGATTATAGAAGTGTGGCAAAAGAAAAAAACTAAAGATTTTCTGTGTGCATAAATAAAAGAACTTTCACACAGAAACTCTTTCTGGTAATAAAGTCATAATGATGGATGTTATTATTTTCTGGGTGTTTTTCTCAAAAATTCTTTATCCAGAGCAGAATTTTCTTAAAAACAGTTATTTCAGTTTAATTTAAATATCAACTATATCCTGAAGAAAGTAAGTTTTAGATCTATTGTTTTCAATATTCCCAATCAACATATACTCGGAAGTTTCCTAAATAATTTATCTAATAATATATCCTAGTTATCCTAGTATATGTGTATCTCTATAGGATAATAAGAAATTGTTTTCAGAAGTATTTATATACCTTTTATATTCCATTTTCTTCTTGTAGTTTTGGCCATTTTTGCTACATGTTAAGTATCCTTAACCTGAAAACCCCAAATCAGAAATGCTTCAACATCTGAACCTGTTTGCCTGCTAACACGTCGCAACAGAAAACTCCACATCTGACCTCATGTGACTGACTGCAGATGAAATGCAAATACACCAAAAATATTGCATAAAATTACATTCAGGCTATGTGTATGTTATGCAATATGTAACATAAATGAATTTTGTGTTTATAACTGGTACCTAATTCCTAGATATCTCATTATACATAAGGGATTATCCCAAAATCCATCCTAAAAAATCCTAATTCCAAAACACTTCTGGCCCAAAACATTTTGATAAAAAATATTTAATCTGAAAAGAAAAGAGGAATTATTTTATTAAGTAGCAAAAATACAAAGTATGACTTTAAAGTCCTCTTATAGATTTTTTTCATTCATTCATGTCCTCGATGATTAGTTTTTAAATATATTTCAAGTCATAATGCTGCCCTACACTCATTAGTTAATATATCAATATATAATAACCCTTAAATTAAAATTATTCATTTTAACAAATTTGTTCATGATATAAAATCACATATAAATATGATAAAATTTTGTCTAGTATACTTGTGTCTATATTTATGAAGATTTATCTCAGGAGTACAAGATTGATTTAACATTCAAAATCAGTCAATGTGATTCACTGTAGTAACAAATTTAACAAGAAAAACCAACAAATAAGATATCATAGACAAACTAGTTAAGATCCAAAAAATCCATTCTGGGCAAGGAAGGCTCAAATAAATTTCCTTCTATATTTTAACTTGTGAAAAACTCCTTATTGACTAAAAAGACCTAAATATTATAGTATATATACTAAGAGGCATTTTATTTCATCTACTTATAACCCTAAAAAGGGAACTCAGATTCACTTTTACTTCTGAAAAGTACTCTAGTAACTTAAGATTTGTATATCTTTTAGTCTATGTTGTTATATTATAAACCTTTAGTGATGGAATATGATTATGCTAATTGTGCATCCAAGTAGAAGCTTAAGGGGAAGAATGTGCCATTTGCTTTACGATGCTATACACTTTGAAATTCAATATCTTATCTTCGGATGGAATAGTCAATAAATACATTCATTTGAAGATTTAGTAAGCATTAAAGAACATTAGTTATTTGTTGGGCTTAAGTTCTCCACTTGTTTTATTTTTTCGAGTACATTTATATACTGGGGAAGAATAAGCAAGCAGAATTGGAAATTGACACCACTAAGTTATATCCATTATTTCTCACTCTAGAAACTCCTGAAACTTGTGGGTGACAGATTTGTCAAAGTTCTCTTTACCAACTGAAAAAAGGACAACCCAATCTCTGTTATGAACTGTCATTAGTAATTTAGCAAAGCTAGAAGGCAGTTCAGCCGAGTAGACAGAAAATTAAAACATGGGCAGCTCCTGATTGGAAATTTATTCATAGCAGGTAATGAAATAGCACAGTCAGGATCCCTAGCATTTCTCAGAGTGAGAGATTTAATTCTGATAACTTTGATGATGGCACTTGAATCAGATTATAAATGGTGACAAGTTGTGACTTATAGATAGAATGAAAATGAGCAACATATCTCTACAGAAGTGATTCCATATAAGATCATTTTTTTCAAACAGTATATATAATAACTTCAAAACTTTATCAGAAAAGTTTCAAAAAGGCTTAGGACTTAAGCAAAGCAGGTACCATTTCATGTGTATTTGCCAGTGTAATTATAATATTAA
>RJWT010012386.1:0-14830 GCA_004365215.1 Cuniculus paca
AAAGTATATTCAAAGAGATAGAAGTTCTCAAATCTAAAGTAAGATAAAATTACCAGGTAGAAGAAGGTAAGAGGCCACCAGGTTGAACTCAGCTAAGTCCACCCCAAGATACATTATGTTGTAGTTCTCCAAAGTTGAACAGGCAGGCAAGCAGGACCAGCATCATAGCAGCTCAGGTGGGACAAGCAGTGCAGCTACATAGAAAAATTGGAAGCAACAGTGAGAATAGGAGACACTGTTTCCTGGGAGCCACACAGAGCCAGCAGTATGTGAGTGAGGTGAACTGGTGCTGTCCTCTGACACACAGTCATGAGGAACAGATATGGGCAGGTGGGGTCACCATTCTACTTCAGAGGCCTCGAGGGAAACTCCAGCAGCAGAACAGTCCCAGACCACTTCACTGCCAATGTCTGGAGTGGAATGAGGAAAGAGCCATCCAGTCACAGTAGACAACTGGCAGGTAAGAAGCAGATGGGGGAATTCTGCTGAGAGGTAGGAGCTGGAATCACCTGAACCTCACTCTGGTGGCCACCAAAACACAGTCATTGCCATAAATACAAAATATTAGAAGCATCCCCCTAGTCTGAAACCAACAGCAGGACAAAGTCACTCTTCCCACCCAATGACCAGCACACAAGAGGAGTCAGTGGTGTGGAACAGAGGAAGCTGTGCAAGGTTCAGAAGGAGCCAACTGTACACAGGTCTAGGAGCAACCCCAGGCTTTCCCTACCTGAAGGCACCATAGCAACTGGAAAAGTACCATAGAGACAATCACAGTAAGGAGAACTGGACATTCAGAGTGTTGTCACATAAAACCAGTCCCAGCCCCCACATCCAGAGACCAAGAGCTACTGCATACTCAGCACAAATCCTCCTGCAAACTTGGCAGGATTACACAGCACATTTCTGGAATGCAAGTTGGACACTATCACAGAACTGTGGATACCAGAGAAATTTTATTATTTTTCTTTGTTTGTTTGATTGGTTTTTCTTTTTCCGTTTGATTGTGCTTTTTGTTTGTTTGTTTATTTATTTGTTTGGGGTTTTTGACTATTTAGGTTTCTTACCTTTATTTTTGTTTGCTTCTATTCATCTTCTTTCTCTCACTTTTCAACTATCTCTCTTGATTTTATGGTATTTTCATGTGAGTAAACATTGTCTCTTCTCTTTCTGATTTGCTTCAATATTCTTTTCCTTTCTCTTTAATTCTTTCTCTCCTGTGCTCTTCTCCAGTGTCTCAAAACTTGGATGATCATCCTTTGCTCTCCAGCCTTGCTTCTACTATATTCATCCTCATTCATCTCTCTGTTTTGTCTCCTATCCTTCTTAAATTCTCACATATGGTAAAATCACTGTACTAAGGAGAAAATCATTGCATACAAGTTCCTGGTATATTTTGGATTTTATTATATAACTTTAGAACTTACTGCTATGGTTAAAGGCATCAAATTAACAGTGACCACAGCTTTTTCAGGAGGTAGGCTGTGCTTGATGCTATTATTACTGCTAACTATACTACTTTAGGCAGGATGTCATACCCATTGTAATCAGTTTTTCTCCCTTGTATGACAAAACTGTGATTGTCATAATGCTTCTTGTTATCTTCAGAGTGGTTGCCTATACTATTATTTTGTTTTGAAGTTCTGTATCGCTTTCATTGTTCTGCTTTTTTAAAACTGGTTTTGTTCTGTTCTATTTTGTTTGATTTTATTTATGCCTGATGGTATGGGCAGTTATTTTGAAGATAACAAGAGGCATTATTGTAGCCATCATTGACTTCCTTTTACCTTGCTTTGAAGTCATGTACTATGTTCATTATTTTGCTGTGATTGACTCTCTTCTGTTTTATTTCATTTGGTTGTATTCTCTTAAAAAAAAAAAACCTGTGATTTTCTGTGGTCAAAACCATCACCACAGTCCAGTACCAAAGGACTGAGTGCTGAGCCAAATAGATAGCAACTTCCCATCCTTAATAAATTGGGAAGGTAGGTTCAGGATAGACACAAAGACCAAGAACCATCTACACCTACAAGACATATCTGAGGAATAGACATTACCTAGGGAAGCCTTTATACTACTAATAAGCTATCTACCATAAGAAATCTACAAGTGTCAACACAGAAAACAAAATAAAATAAAAAATAGAAAATGACAAGATGCAGAAGCAAAATGCAACCACAGACCTCCCACCCATCCAGGACAAGTCCAGAACACAATGAGATAGAAGAAATCGGAAGCCATCCACTGGTACTTTCTGAAATGATAGCAGCAGAAGTGAAAAATCAAGTGTATGAGGCTATAGAAAAAATAATCTCACTGGGAACTTAGCTCAGTGACACACGTACCTGCCTGGCAAGTGCAAGGTCATGAGTTTGATCCCCAATACAAAAAAAAAATCTCTCAGGGTAAAAAAAATGACAATCACAATGGAAGACATTAGAGTAGACACAGATTTAAAAAAAAAAATACAAGAGCTTAGGATAATGATGGAAACCATGAATGCCCAACATAGGAAAGACATCGAATCCATGAAACAGATCCAAACAGATATCCAGGAGATTAAAAATTCCCTTGAAAGTACACACAATAGATCGAATAAAGGTGAGAATAGAATATAAGATCAGGAAGACAGGAGTGTGGTTAGTGGCCAAAAAAAGAAAATTATCTTAAAAATAGCAAGGGACCATGAGAAATCAATTCAACAGCTGCAAGATGAAGCGAAGAACAACATAGGATTGATCAGAATCAATGAGAAAGCTGGAGTTAGTGCAAACACCATAAAAGAATTTCTTCACAGAATTAAAGGCAGAAAACATTCCAGACTTGGATAAAGAATTTGTCATACAAATAAGTGAAGTACATAGAGTTCCAAATAACTGTCTCCAAAGTTGAACATAAGAGAGGATTCTCAAGGAAGTAATGGAAAAGAAACAGCATATAACCACATCTCAGCTTCCCCGAGAACAGATTTCTCAACAAAACTTTATAGGGCATGAGAAATTGCCACATTTTTCACAGTACTGAAGAAAAAACTGCCATCCAAGAATACCATAACCCAGTAAAGCTATTCTTTAGATATAAGGAAGAGGTAAATGTAGTCTCAAACAAGTAAAAACAGAGAATTTATCACCATCAGACATTTTCCTACAAGAAACAAAAAGGAAAATCTTCAAACTCAAAGAAAGGGATGCTAATGAATAAAAAGACAATATCAGATGGTATAAAACTTGCTAGAAACAATTTATAAACAGATTCAGGATGATCTCATATTATAAACATCATATATAAACATATCTATAATATGAAGTCTTAAAACACAATATAAAAAATACCTATATTACTATGTTAGGATGCACACAATATAGAAAGATGCAAGATAGGACATCAATAATTCAAAATATGAGGAGGAATATTAAAATAGCTTTTATTCTTTTCACAATTTTATGATCAATATGATCGTTTTAAAATAGCTTGTTATGTCCAAAGGCTTCTTGGCAAATACAAAGCAAGAATATCTAATAGATATACCAAAAATTGTAAGGAACAAAAACACACTATTAAAGAGAAATCACTTAACGACAAAGAAAACTTCAAGAGTAGAATGGAGGAAGGAAGGAAATAAAGAAGCTATAATAAAATGAGAAAACCAGTATCAAAATGGCAATAGTAAGATCTTATTAATAATTGCCTTTAATGCTAATGGATTAAACTATACAATTAAAATACTAAAGAGTGACTAAACAGATATTTTATAACTCAACTATTTGCTGCTTTCAGGAAACTCACTACATCTCTAAGGATATGGATAGACTGGAAGTGATGGGAGAGAATAAGATAACTCATGCAAGTGGAATCCAAAAAAAAGGAATAATCATACTTGTATCAGATAAAATCAACTTGAAATCAAAAGTAGTAAAAGAAGCCAGTGAAGTCCTTATGTAACAACAAAGTGATCCACAAAAGGAAAGAGGAAATAATTCTAAATACACATGAATCTACCATCAGAGCACCCGAATATATGAAGCAAATCTTAATACAGCTAAAGGAAGAGAATTCCAATAAAATAATGGTAGGTGACAGTAGCATCCCACTTTTAGTAATGTTAAAATCATACAGATAGGCAATCAATAAATAAAATTGGATGAAAATGGAGTGAGTACAACTCACGTCACAGAAATATAAAGAATCTTTAGAGATTATTATGGAACTATACCCCAAAAAATTTGACAACCTAACAGAAACTAATTCCTGGACATATACGCCATAACAACATTGAATATTGAAGAAATATAACACTTGAACAGACAAAAAAATGAGTAAGGAGTGTGCATAAGTAATCATATGGTTCTCATACAATTATGAATAAGAGTCATAATGGTTCTCATCAAAGAAAAGTTCAAAACCAGATGGTTTCACCACTGAATTCTGCCAAACATTTAAAGAAGCATTAATATTAATTCTTCTTCAATTATTCCAAAAAATAGAAAAGAAGCAAATCATTTCTATGAGATCAGTATTATCCTGATACCAAAACCAACAGAAATGACAACAAAAAGAAAGCTACAGGCTGATATCTTCAATAAACATAGAAGCAAAAACCCTCATGACAATACTAGCAAACAATCCAACAGCACATTAAAAAGATAATCAAAGGACGAGTCATCCCAGATATGCAAGGATGCTTTAAAATATGCAAATTATTAGCTGGAGTATAACACATCAACATGATACAGCACAAAAACCATATAATAATCTCTACAGATGCAAAAAGATATTTGATAAAATTCAACAATTTTTCATAATAAAAATTTGGAACAAATTAGGTACATAGAAAGAACATACCTCAACATAATAAACATCATATACAACAAGCCAACAATTAACATCATACTGAATGGAGAAAAGCTGAAGGCGTTCTCTCTAAGATCTTGAACAAGACAAGAATGTTTACTTTCACCCTTTTTTTCAACAGTACAGGAAGTCCTAGACCTAGGCAAAGCAGGCAAAGAAAGAAGGGCAATAAATTAGAAAGCAGTCAAATCATAACTATTGGCAGATAACATTATCTTACATAAAGAAAGTTCCAAAGATTTTACCAGAAAACTATCAGAACTAATAAGTGAATTCATCAAAGTTACAGGATACACAATCAATACACAAAAATGAGTAGAGCTATTCTACACCAATAGTGAATTATCTGAAAAAGAATAAAGCAATTTCACTTTCAATAACTACAAACAAAAAACTTACCCAGGAATAAATTTGACCAAGAAGATGAATAAATTCTACATTAAAAACTTTAAAAAATGAAAAAGGAATAAAAACCTAACTATAAGACCCAAATTTATGAAACTAATAGAAGAAAACAAGAAAATTAGAATACTCAGGACATTGGAATGGGCAAGGATTTTTTTAAGAAGACCCCCAAAACACAGGAAACCAAAGTAAAAATAGACAAATGGAATTTCATCCAACTAAGAAGCTTTTGCACTGCAAAAAGAATAATTAGCAGAATGAAGAGACAACTTACAAACTGGGAGAAAATATTTGCAAGCTATACATCTGGGGTTAATAAACATAATATGTAAGAAAATTGAACAATAGCAAAATAGAAACCCAATGAAAAATGGACAATAGATCTAAATAGACATTTTCCCAAGGGAGACATACAAATTACTGACAGGCACATATTCCATATTGCTAGTCATTAGAGAAATGCAAATTAAAACCATAATGAGATATCACTGCATTACAGTAAAAATGACTATTATTAAAATGAAAAATTATAGTACTGGCAAGGATGTGGATAAAGGGGAATTCTTGCACACTATTGGTGAGAACATAAATTAGAATCGTCATTGTAGAAAACACTACTGTGGAAAACAATGCGTCAAAGAGACATCTTCATGCCCTTGTTTATTGCAGCACTCTTCACCATAGGTAAGGAATGCAGGCAACCTAAGTGTCCAACAGCAGGTGAATACATAAAGAAAATGGCACATGTGTACATGATGGAATACATTTCAGACATAAAAAAATGTTAAAACTTTGTCATTTGTAACAACGTGTGTGGAACTGGACATTGTTAACTGAAATAAGTCAGGCACAGAAAGACAAGTACCACATGATCTTACTCATATGAAGTGCTTGAAAAGTTGAACTCATAGAAGTTGGGAGTATAGTGGTAGTTACTAAACAAGAGGGAGGATGTGGGGAATGAACAGATGGTGAGAGGTGGATCAGTAACTGCAGATAATGGTAATGTACTGCTTTTTAAAAAGCTAGAAGAAAGGATTTTTAATGCTTTTACCATAAAGTGATGATAAATGTCTGGAGAGATAGCTAGGTTTACCCTGACTTGTACATTATATATATATATATATATATATATATATATATATATATATGAATATCAGATGGTACCCCATAATTATATATAATTTTTAAATTGTCAGTTTAAAATAAAAATTTTTTAAATTGGCAAACAATTATAGGCTAAATCCTGCTGGCAGCTTTTTGGCGGGGGGGAAATAATATTTCATTGGAAACTCTAGTAGTAAATAGAAAAGATAGGGTCCCAACTCCTGAAAGCAATGAATCTAGCAGGAAAGCATCCATCAAACAAAGTGTTATAAATAGTCAAATCTAGGAGAAAGTAGACAGGGATTAATGCTGGGAGTATGAAAAGACAGCAAAACTTGTCACATGTTCAGCCTTTTCTACTTTCTCCAGTCACTTGCAGGAAGGCAAGTCCTCATGATTAGTTCAGGCCAATGGGATATGAGTGAAAATCACACAAGACACTGTATATTCGCTCTCTTCTGGTGGGCTCTAATTTCTCCATGCTTCATCCTTTGCTGTGATACCTGGTGATATGACAAGTGGGAGAGCCCGTTATCCTGAATACCCAAGTAACTATGTGCTGGAGAGCTAGCACCAACCCCATGCTGTTGACCCCAAGCCTCCATAGTTCATGTCAGATAGGTAGATAATTCTCTGTAGAATCAAGCCACAGGGGATACACTTTTCTGCAGCATAAACTAGTGAGTATGTCAGTCTAAGGATTAACTGTATAATTACAGAGCTACAACTAAGAGTGGGGTCTTTGTCCCTTGAGTGGGCCTTCGCATAAAAATATGGTAGTTGAAACAACAAAAGCAAGGTGTCCTCCTACCTCCTATGATCCTGAGGCCAGTGGGAAGAAAGGGAAGAATTCCTAAGCCAAAAGCTGGGTAAGGTTATAGTTGCTGTTTTGCTGTAGATTATATCTAGATGTTGCCCCGAAGCCTCCACCACTCACAGGTGAGGCTTTTGGGAGCTTACTGGATCATGGCTGTGTGATACCAGATCATGGGGGTTAGCCCACTGATTGGCTTAGCATAGTTTTGGATGTGGATGATGGACTTACTGAAGTGGGAAGGCCCCTCCTGGGTGTGGGGTGCCACCATTCAGGCTTGTAGCCTGGATGGAGTAAAAAGGGAAAGAAGAAGAAAGGCCCACTGCTTCCTCCTGCCATGCCATGGACTGTTTCTCCTCTGTGATGCCACTCTGCCACGCCACCCCGCCTTGCAGCCAGCTGATTGTAGACTGAACTCACTACAAACTGTGAACCAAAAAAAACTTTTCCTCTTTTAGTTGGTAACAGATATTTTGTCCCAGCAACAAGAAACTAACTAAGACATGTTTCAAGAAAGATTCTGAACATACAACAGATCTAAATGGTATGATTGCTCCAGAAGACCCAGGTTCTGGTCAGGGAAGGGCAGGATTCTGGGCTGCTGTTCTCATCAGGAGTAATTCATGGACTGTTGTCTTATGCTGCCCACAGACATGGTCATGGGTCTATTTACAGCAGTGACAAACAATGAAGAATAATAAAGTAGATGTAGTTGAGCTAGCCAGATACCCGCAAACTTCTAATAGTCTTTCTTTTCTTTTAAAAATTTTTTAAAGAAACACTTTCTAAAGAAAAAAAGAAAAAAAATCACAGAAAAAACTTTGATATACCTTCACTCAGATTCACTAGTCCACTTAAACAGAGATACTAAAAACCAACTGATCATTTTCCTATCCCCCACAATCTCTATCTCACACTTCAGTATTAAGGTTTTATAAGCCACTTTATAGTTAAGATTTGCAAATTACAAAAGTTCCCTAATATATAGTTAATTCAGATTCATAAGAAGTAAGACTTCAGAGAAAAATAGACAAAATTATCTCAGTCAGTCAGAAAAAAAAAAAAAAGAATTGACAAATAAAAGTAAAAATTCAACTTCTTGGCCAGGCCTGGTGGCACACAAGTATAATCCTAGCACCCGGGAGGCTGAGGCAGGAGGATTGCTTTGAGTTCAAGGCCAGCCTCAGCTACACAGTGAGTTCAAGGACAGCTGTTTCTACATCGTGTGACCCTCTCTCTCAAAAAAAAAAAAAGATATCAACCTCTTTAATAAAAAAATGTAAATTGAAACCTCATTTTTCACCCAGAATGCTGAGAAGCAACACATGTGTTGAGACAGCATGAAGAAATAGTCATTCTCATACATCAGTGCCATTTTAGAAATGGGCGTGATGCCAGGCGTGGTGGCTCACATCTGTAATCCCAGCACTGAGAAGGTTGAGACAGGTGGATCGTTGTGAGTTCGAGACCAGCCTGGGCTACAAAGTGAGCTCAAGGCCAGCCTGAACAGCATAGTGAGACCCTGTCTCAAAAAGACAAGGGCTGGGGATTTAGCTCAGTAGCCTAAGCGCCTGCCTGGCAAGTGTGAGGTTGTGAGTTTGATCCCCGGTGCCGCAAAAAAATAAATAAATAAATAAATAAATAAATAAATAAATAAATAGAAATGGGTGTGACTATCTCAATGGCTTATCTCACCACAAACACCAAAATTTTTGTTAAACGCTCTTGCCTTTTAGCATATCAATTTTAATTTTAGGAATTTATTTGAGGAAAATAGACCAATAAGTGCCTCTGCCCACCCACCATAAGAAAAGTATTTATTACAACTTTATCAGAAAAAATGTCACAAAGGAGGGACTTTGGCTAACAAAAAATGATGTTTTGTACAAAGAACTACCACCACCTCCATAGTGATTACTGAATACCAGCCTCTGTGCATGTACATGGATTAACTCACCCAATTCTCCCAAAACGTATGTATTACAGTTGCCGTCAACATTACCAGAGATTTTTTAACTCATTCTAGGCCTTAAATCTAGTAAACACTGAGATAGTTTCTATAACCTGACAGTCTGGCCCCAGAACTACCCTCTTAGACTACACTGTAGAGCTTTTCAAATGGTTTGCAAGCCTCTCTCTGCAGCCATTAAGACAAATCAGATTTGTATGTACTATCATGAAAATGTTTATAATATGTAAGTATGTAAGTAGGTAATAAAACATTAACTATGATATTAAACCATACAATGGAGGAAAGATAGAGTCTTTAATAAATGATGCTGTGAAAACTATCAATTCATATACTGAAGATTCTATCTAGATCCATATCTCTCACCATGTACTAAACTAAAACCAAAATGGATCAAAGAACTAAATGTGAAAACAGAAACACTTAACCTGAGGAAAATAAAATAGGTAAAACCCTTGAAGTCTAGGCATAAGCTAGGAATTTCTGAACAGAATCCAAGTTATACAGGAAGTAGTACTGAGAATCAACGAATGGGATCCAATAAAATTAAAAAGCTCCTGCACAGCAAAAGAAAAAACTAACAGAGTGAAAAGACTACCTACAGAATGGAAAAAAAAAATTGCCAACCATTCCTTAGACAAAGGACTAATACCTAGAATTTGTAAAGAACCCCCCAAAATTAGACATCCCCCCAAAATAAAAGTCCCAATCAGAAATGGGCAAATGAAATAAGTGTTTCACAGAAGTATGAATGGCCAATAAATTCATAAAGAAATGCTCAACATCACTGGCCACTAGAGAAACGCTAACATTGTGAGTTCATCTCATACCAGAAAAGATGACCATCATCAAGAAATCAAAAAACAAATGCTAGTCAGGCTTCAGGGCAAAAGGAACACTTCTATAATTGTTGGTGGGAATTTAAACTAGAACAACCACTATGGAAATCAGTATGGAAATTCCTCAAAAAAAAAAAACACTAAAACTAGAAATTTCACTTGACCCAGATATTACCCTTCTAGATATCTTTCCAAAAGTTAAAGACATAGTATCACAGTAATACATGCATACCCATGTTTATAACAGCACAGTTCATAATAGCTAAATCTTGGAAGTGGCTTTTATGTTCATCATCAGAATGGATGATAGAAAATGAGTGGATAAAGAAAATAGAGTTCTACTCTGTCATAATGAAAGGCAAACTTGAGTCACTTTAGGAAAATGGATGCACCTTGAGACCATAATGTTAAATGAAATAAATAACACACCCAAGATTAAATGGTTTCTCTTATTAAGATACCCAAATTATAAATAAAGAGCAAAATAAAATATAGTAGATATTAGGTAGATAAATCACCCTCAAATGGGAAAGAGATCAAGAAATAGAAAAAGGAAGGAGTGGAGGAAAGGGGATGAAAAAAGGAATTAAGATGTGTCATATACCCATTCTCCACAAGGAATATAAACATTATGTACTGCAAACTTGCACTATTAAAAAAAAAGAGATTATACATACCTGCTCGTAAAAACATGTAAATAACATTACTCAAAAGATTATTAATGCTGGGATGTGGAAAATTTTTGCTTCTCTTTATTTTCTGTTTTCGGCATTGATCATGTAATCGTCATAATACAAAATTTTTAATGACTTCTCCCATCACCCAATCCAGCTTTCTCCTCTATCCTTTCACAGATGATGCCAAGGACACCACCTAAAAACATTCTGAACACTAAACTCCAACTCAGAATCTGCTTCTCAGAGAATCCAACCTATGAAGTTTGGGGTCTATAATGGTCTGAGAAAGCAAACAATAAATCAGTGCTTCAGATCTGCCTCACTCGCTTGCTGGCTAGCAATAAGGACCCCATCACTAGAAGTAGCAGGAACATAGCCAACCTCTAGTCCAATTATTAAAACTCTCCTATGGTGAATTAAGATAGTTTCCAAGAAAAAAGGAATACAATGTTATGCATTTAGGGTTAGGAAGTTATGGGACAAGAGTAACTCAAAAGGCAGAGAGATAGGATGCCTGCTGCTATACTCTACTAAAGTTCTACAAAAATGAACGCAGCCCAACAGAAGGCTCAGGGTAATCAACAGGCAGGTGAAAGCTGATGATTAAAGCTAGAAGACCACTACAAAGGGAAACAAAGAGGCCTTTCTTAGAGTGGGTGGCAAAAGTTGAGACTCCTGCACTGCACAAACCCACACCTTACAATCAGCATGGCCTAAACTTCAATGAAGATTAAAACTCCCAACAAGGGTAATTCTTTTAGTCCAAAATCAGGAATGTGGTTGGGAAAAATTGAGCCCAGACACATGGAGTGGGATGTCTATGTTGATTTTCCCCAAAACTGTTGAATTTTCAGATTTCTCTAATCACTCTAAGTCTAAATAAGTAACCAATCCACCTCTCTTTATTAAGACCTAAGACCACTGCCTTCCTAGAAGATAATGTATTGGCCCCTAGCTCCACTCCTAGCAACTTAGCTTATGACAATATCTTATGACTAGATTAAATTGCAACTTAGCCCAAATGCAGACATACTAGGCCTGGAACTGGAAGACCTACCTAGTATGTGCAAACATAGGACTGGATTCTGAGGGCACTAAATCAAAGAGGCCAGAACATAATATTGAATAGGGAAAAGCTTATTTATTTAACAGTATGTTTCTGAAATGCAGGTTTTAACATCCTGCCAAAAACCCTGACAACTGATTATACGGTTGTCCCTTGGTCTCTGTGATTGGTCCTAGAATCCCCACAATTACCAAAATCTGTAAATACTCAAATTCCTTATATAAAGTGGTGTAGTATTGTGACAGGAAAGTTAAAAATCAACAGTCTGATGCTTTGTTAAGACAAGATATGCTCACCCAGCTCATCACATAGTTAGACCATTAGACTCAATTAGCTGTGACTGACCACGTCAACTGCAACTTTGAATAGTCCAACCTGACTCAGTTCGACCGCATCCATCTGGACTGCCTGGACAGTTTGACATATAAACATATTCTATTTTCAAGGACTGTCCAACTGAGTTAAACTAGTCAATGACATGCTTAGTTTCAACCATTCCCTCAGCCCCAGCTCCCTCCCTAGTTTCTCCTGCTTTATGATAGACAATTCCTTTTTAAGTAAACCTGCCTGGAACAAATCTGCTTGACCACATGTGACTTGACATAAACTAATTTGCTATTGGCTTTTGTACTTCTTGCTTGCAACCCTATAAAAACTAAACCCAAAATTGACTTGAGGCTGGTGATTTGGACTCAGTCCCCCAGCCTGCTAGTGTTAATAAAGTTGTCTTCCAACTCCTTGATACAAAAGGTCTTCCATTTGGTTCGATATCAGATTTCTGCAACAGTATTTGCCTATAGTCTATGCACATTGTCCTCTATACTTTAAATCATCTCTAGATTACAGTACTTACACATACTGCAGTATAAATATTATGTTGTTATTACATTAGTGTGATGGTTGATGGATTGTGTCAACTTGACTAAGAAAAATTTAATTACATTGGCACAGCAATTTCATACCCTAGGGTGTGGAAGGCACACCACCCTAGGGCAGCTTGCTGCTTGGATTATATAGAAAGAAAATGAAGAAGGATGGGTCTGCTTCTGTTTCTCTGGAGGAGTTCAGTCTTCACCTTCACCTTGGACATCATCCTCTGGTTTCCAGCACAGAAACTTCAGCTTCTGGCACAGAACCTTCAGCCTTCCCATGTAGACTCTTCAGCCTTCCATTACTGACCCATCAGCCTCCCGATATGCACTCATGGGACACTGCAGTGAGCTCCAGGCTTCAACTGAATCCTTTGGTCTCCAGTGTGCAGACCCTCTGCACTCATCCTCATCCAACTCTGTGGGTGGTGGTGGTAAGCCAATCTTGCCGATTCTTATTTATTTATATATCTTGTGTTATATCTGTTTCCCTTGTAAATACTGACTGACACAATTGTTTTATAGAATAATGACAAAAAGGATCTGTACATGTTCAATACAAACACAAATTTTAAAACATTTTGAATTCTCAATTGTGGATTCTATCTATGAGTGCAAAGCTCTCAGATACAGAGGGCTCACTGTGTGCTGTTAGGTTTTCCTAAATGGAACAGGAAAAGCAATGACTCTCACTCAGAGAGGACAAAATGCCAGAATTACTGTAGCAGGCACTGGAAGGGGATTAAGGATAGAGAGGTGGGAATGCAAGAGTATAAAACATATTCCTTGTTAGGCCAGAATACTCACCAAATGATTATATTGCACAGGAAAGTCATAAGGAGTGTATTGCAGAGAGATAGATACACAGGCATCCCTAAAAGTTCAGTAGTGCCTGTCCTTCATAGATCATTGGTGGTATTGGGAAAGGTGATCTCAGAATTAGGCTAACTAATAGCATTAGGGATAGTTGAACCATTGCCCATCCCCACCCTCAATATAGATGCCACATGATGGTAATTAACTGTCATAAATCATAGCAAGCAGCATGATTGGCGTGATACCCAGATAACCTGCCCATGAGAGTGACAGAGACAGCAGAATGCAGCATTCCTAAGATGGACAGTCCATACAGGTTCTCTTCAACTTGCCATCAGAATAAAGCAAAAGTCGATGATCCAGAAGCTCAGGAATGTTGTCCCAATAGAAATCTGTGATCCTTTGCCCGGTTATTGGACCCAGTGCAGGTTTCAAACTTGGAACTCATTGATGGAATAAGAAACTGAGTTTCCAAAAGGTGGATTTTGCAAAAGAGAATCTACAAATGGTCAATAAATAACATGAAAAGCTGTTAACTGCAAGTGTCATCAGGGAAATACATATTAAAATTAGAATGAGACACTATCTCATACCCAATGATATGGCTACTATCATAAAGACTGACACTACCAAATGTTGGCCAAAATGTGTACCATTTGATTTGGGGATCAAAACTCATAATCAGTAGGTGTTAGAGCTGAAGATCACTAAAGTAGATGGTCAGAAGCTATTGGTGCCCTCCTCAAGACACTCAGAGAAGTATATAAAGGGTGCAGGTTATAAGTACTTGCTTCTCATACATTTTTTTAAAAAATCCTTTAATGGGATTTTTCCATACATTTTTAAAACCCTTTAATCACATTCTGAAGATACATAGTCTGAAAATATTTAAGTGTGTAACCTTCTGGACTTTTTACTATGTGAAGTTCTAGTGACCTAAAATAGAAAAATTGAGTAGATACATACAGTTCTCATTTATCACTCACCCAGTGTGTCAGTTAAATTTTCATAGCTGAACTAAATACCTGAGAAAAACAATTTAAAGAAGAATTTCTTTTGGTTCACATACAATTTCAGTTACTACAGTTCCTTTGGGCCTGGGGTCAGGCATAAGATTATCATTGCAGAAGGGCATGTTGGAGCCAAGCTGCCCCCCTCATGGGGGTCAAGAAGCAGAGACAGTGATAGAGCATCAGAGGAAGGGCTGGGGACATGATAGAGTCCCCAAGGTCATGTCCCATGACCATTCCCTGCAATGAGATCCCATCTCTTCTTAGCCCATTCATCTATGAACTAATCACTGGATTAATTCATTGATGAACTTAGTGTCCTCTTGATCCAAATATTTTGTAAAAGCCCATTAGTTGGCCTTCTGGGAACATTTTAGATATAAGCCATAATATTCAGTTTACTTATT
>RJWT010012387.1:0-22482 GCA_004365215.1 Cuniculus paca
GAAGGCAGGATGTATGTTTTTGAGGATAAGAGGAGAGCTAGGGATAACCACAAATTCCTGGCTTAGCAAAAATGAAGAATTCATCAGAACAAGAGCGGATAGGATTTGGGGGTAAATTATAAAATTAACACTGAATATCTTGATGCTGACAGATCTATGTTACATCCTTATGCAACTGCCTAGTCATCCATAGGTATGTACGTAGACCTGGAGAAGTAAGAAGTGTATAAATCTAACAGATTTCTTTTCTGGAGTCTCACCAAAGTTTGGTCCTATCTCAGTTGATAGCTGATATATTTGATATATTGTACTTAAGTTTGTACTTAATTACCTGTTGGATGCCTTCACTTATAAAAAGTGACATTTTTCAGGTTGGAAAGCATATCTTCTCCATTTATTGTCTGTCTGGCAAGAATTCTCAGACTATCAAACTGATGACTGGTTTCTGTGCGACACATGGAAGAGCACAGGGAAATAACTCAACTTTTGCTCCTCAGAGAAGCACATGAGGATAAAAACCCAGGAAGATACATCCCTGTTGAAATTTAAAATTCTCTGTGACAAAAAAAAAATTTTTTTTGAAAACTATTTAAACAAAACCCTGAACTATGCCTGTAGAGACTTAGCCATCATATTGTTTAAAATAGTGAATGGCGTAAGATGATTGGTCAACAGCACTGTTGAAGAAATGTACTATATGAAGAAATGTATCAGTAGTATCACATCCTCATTTATAACATTGCCCCATAACCACTTGGGCTGTTTAGTAAGAGGCCTTCAAGATGTATGATCTTGTATAGTCAATGAACTATTCAGTCTAAACTGTGAGCCAAGAGAATGCAATTACAAGGAGGACACCAACATTCATTTATACAATTTTAAGATTACAGCAGTCTGTTAGAATGCTTCTCACTCTCAATAATATATTTCCTTATTTTGTCCCTTTTAAGGTTAGGGTCAGGAGAAGATGTGTTCAAAAAGAAACACCATAAAGTTTCTATCTTCTCATGCAGAGACTATACAGGCAGGGTGGACTAGTGTGAATTTTGTCATGGGTCTTGAGGACAGCATCATTCTTCCTAACTTTCCTCTTCTATATAAATTTTTAGAATTTACAAGAACAGGTTCAATTTCTTCATATTTTTTAATGTCATAGTGCAATTTATATTTTCTACACAAAGCCATCATAAGTCATTTATATATTAGCATGAATTAAAGATAGCACTTAAGAAAATTTTAAGATGGTGGGAAAAGAAGATGCAAAGGAGAGAAAAGAATATGAATGGAAAACCTGAAAGGGCCACCTTTGAAAAGAGGAAAAGTTTAGATGGAGAAGAGAAAGGACTGAGTTCTGAAACCTAACATTTTACCTCTGGTAGAGTGAAAGGATAAGACACTTTGGTGCCCTGCAGAAGCAAAGTTGGAAGCATTCCTCATCCTGAATTGAGATTTTCCACTTTAATACTCTAAAATACTCCAAGAAAATTTCTCATTACGTCTTGAGTGTTTTCTTGTCAGTTGGGGGGGTAGGGGCGTTGGAGCTCTGGAACTGGGAAGTGCTGCTTGTATAGCTACTGCAGCCTTGTGATTGGCCCAAAAACAGGCCTGTGATTTGTTCAAATTCAGAAGTTCTGATTGGCTTAAGTGAAGGACTGTGATTATTCTAATCAAGTATGGAGGAGGCCTGGGCATCTAGAATAGCCATAGCTGTCCCAGAAGTGATTCAATGAGGGTGCAGGGCCATGTGAGCATCTTGACAGCTATTGTGTCTCTGGAAACAAATGGTGGAGCTGAAACCAGGGAACCTTTGGGAAAGCTAGCTATGTTCATCAGTCAATCGGGGTTCGTGGAGGTTGGAGTTGTTAACAGTGAGCCCAGAACCTTCCCCTCCTGATCTTAGTCACGTTGGGATTCCCCAACCCCCTTCTTCAAAGAGGCAACAATAGCATCTGAGGAGTCAGAGGCAAGGGAAGGGGCACTGTGGCTGACAGCTAAACTGTACTCATAACCATTAGAATGGCCTGAAGGCAAACGGACACTAAATAACCATGGAGAATACTGAGGCAAGTTGTTTCATTCCATGGCAGGGGTGAGGGGAAGGGAACGGAGGGGGAGAGGCACGATAGCTTCTGGGCAAGCCATGTCCCAGTCAGCTTTCTCTGAAAAATTGGTAAGTTCAGAGCTGCTTCTCTGTCTCAGTTTCTGCTAGAAATTTCAGAGTTCCCTTCTGGACACAGTGTTAAGCTCTTCTTGTTAGCTCAAGAGATGAAGGGAAAGAAGGGAAAGGCTCTAAAGCTGGGAGTGGCCTCTGCTTCTGGATGAGTCACCCCCAGGAAAAAATCCTTAAGGGGCTATTTGCAACAAGGCAGTGCACAGATTTTTTTTTTTCATTGACTTTCATCACCTTAGGCCAGAATTTCCTATCAGGTCTGTGCATCCATAATGAAATCACATGCACATGGGTAACAACAAGTGCCAAGCTGGCTCAGGGTCATCAAATTTACACTGAAAAGCAATGAACTAATATTAGCAAGATAACTTCTGGCACCCTCTAAGGTCTTGATTCTAATAAGACGCGATCTGAAAGAGAGAAAGAAGCAAATTAATAAAATGCCAGCAAACGGTGACTATCAAGTGGATAAAGCAGACATTAAATAGATGATAGCTGGGGAGTGGGAGAGGATTGGTTGTTTGGCTTTCCAAACCATTTTCTTAATGGGTGCATTTAAACAGATGAAAATATTCTGTTCTAAAAATTGGGGAAATACTATATATCACAAAGAACAGATTATATCCTCATCCAGGTCAAAGTTTATTTTAAGAAACAAGGAACTATACATATCCCTCCATCTGTTCAGAATTTGGTGGTATAAGATTTTGCTTAATATCAGTAGATCAAAAGCTAGGAGACAGAAATGTTGGTATACCAATTTCTTTTGCAACAGCATATGCCAGAGAACCATATAAAGTTGGGAGAACCTAGCACTGGATTTGGATTAGTCAACTCTGTTACGCGTAGTGCTAAGGGTAAAGAAATACCAGAGTCATTTTTTTCTTCTGGTGTTGATAGAGAGTGAACTCAGGACCTGGAACATGCTAGACAAGTGTCTACCACAAAGCTACTTTACTAGCCTTCAAGGGTATTTTTAACTGGGAGGATAAGGACATGCATTTGGGGGGGACACCCAAAAGAGGAAGAAATGATACACGCTCAGTGACTTGGCAAGAGCTGTCAAAGCTCTTGTTAAAGAAGAAAGAAAGAGCACAGTCTCAACTGAAACATGCTGAGACAGGAGGGGGAGGCAAGAATGTTGACATTCAAGTGAAATCACGCCAAAAAATGCAGAAATATGAATTAAATAAACACTGGCTTGAAGGAACCTGATATGAAGAGAGGAAATATTTTTCAATTATTCAAAACTAGTCATGAGGTCGCCTATTGTATAACATAGAGGAATACCTCTTCTCGAAGTGTAAACTTTCCAGCTGGTGGTCCTACAGAGATAGTCCTGAGATGCAGGATACCCAGAGAGGCTCACAGAATAGACAATTTGGCTGCAGTTTTCATAGGCAGCACATAGCGCTCAGTTCTCTTTCTCTCTGAGATTGACTCCACTGCACTCCACACTTGCCAGAAAGACACATGGACTTTGGTAGCATGTGCCCTGCTCTGTGAGCAAAAGATATCCATGAGTATTAACCAAGTTTGAAAGAGGAATTAGGAACCATAATAAATGATTTAGCAAAGAGGCTTTGGGGAATAAAAATGTGTCTTCAAGCAAAATTCTCATAAACTAGACATCATCTTTGATTTACAATTTATAGTATTTTCTTCACTGTATCCAATATCCTCAGCTTGAGGGCTTCTGCTCCTTGTGTCATGATTGACTGCTCAAGGTGGGAGGGTCGTTCTGTGCACTGAAATTAAGTCAATGGAGTTAGAAATTGAGGAAAACACAAATAGAATTTTTATATTTTCTTAGTAGTTAAAAATAATGTGTGTGTATTTCTCCATTCATCGAGCAGAAAACCGTTTTGAAAAAGTGACTACTTTAGAAAAGCTGGTTCTCAGCCTCTGGACAATAAATACAAGATGAAGACCTGAATTTGGAAGGAGTGCTATGTACTTTGTACTGTTGTGAGTTATCAAAGATTCATTTACAAAGAGTTTTCAGAAATGGAAAGAAGATCCTTAAGTGCAGATGAAGGGTAGATTTTTTCAGCTTTGCAAATTCTTCAGCAGATTTTAAGCATAAACAAGCAGGAGAAGAAAGTGAAAAATAACTGACTAAACTCAATTTAGTATCATTTCTGCTGAGGTACTACGCTAGGCACATAGTGCTTATATTTGGTGTATTGTGTAAATCAGGTAATTTAATGGCATAAGATATAAAAACAGACTGATGTCTTATAAATTTAAAATAAGTGATTATAAAATAAATAAACAACTACATGGAATGTACAGGAAAGGAATTACAAATGATTAAGGGAAAAGTTTATCTTTTTATGAGTCACATTTATATGCAATATATAAGAGCATCAGAATTATTACCTTAAATATATGAATATTCTTTTTAAAGGTATATTAATGGACATATAACTAGTTGTAATACGTATTTAGAGCTACCACTTAGGCAAATAAGTTCAGAGGTATGTATGATTTATAAGTTCCTCATTGGTCATTTATTCAAAGAAACAAATTGATGGTCAAAAAATATCTCTAAGAAAATTTTACAGGGGAAATGCTAATGGTATTGCTATTGAACAATTTAAAAGCTAATATGCACTTTACGAACAGATTTAGAAATAATGAAATCCTTATCTCTTTTTTGTATCTCAAAACTTATTTATAATTGGTGAGAAGCCATGGGAAACCTTGTAATTATTTCCACTGAGATGTTCCTGTGTTTATATAAACAATACAAAAAAATAATAAGAAAAGTAGAGCCTGTGCTAAAAAAGAAGTACTCTGAAAAATTAAAGGTTTTTCTAAGAAATCAATAAATTGTAGGAGGAGATATCAGGCAACACTTAGGAACTTTGGGTAGTGTAACCTGATAGCATGAGTCAGTGCAGATGGGCAGGATGAAACTGTCCCACAAGGGAAGTGGGTAAGCCATCCATCGCCCCCAAAAACACACCAAAGTTGAAAACATTTTTATGGTAGCTTTGTGCCGTGTTTTGAAAAGACTTGTGTGACTTCATTATGTATATTGGTTCCAGATTATCAGCTCTGTTTCTGGATTTGAGTTTTGTCATCCCTGAAAAATGTTTATGAATTCCTGGGAAAATTCCTGCTCTCATGAATTCTGGGTTTTTCATGAAGTAGATATAAAATAACCTGATTGAAATTTAATCTCTATCTCTTCAGTAGATATTTCCTGGATAGAAGTTTTTGTTTAACTTTCTTTTTTTACTTGAAATAAGTGTGAGACATTTATAATATGCACATGCAGCATGAACTATTTTCACAACTTTGTACTCTCACTATCATTAACTATATTATATCTTTTGTCTCCATGGGTCACAATATTCTCTATTTTAATGAAAAGCTCAATAGTATTGTGAAACAACAACATATTGTATGGAAATCTGAGCAAATTAAATGACCATCAACATACATTTAATATCACAAAAAAAGGAATTAAAGACAGTAAAATAAGTAATAAAATTTGGATAAGAGAAAAATAAGACAAAATATCTTTACTTTTCACTCTTGACATCCTAAATAAGAATCCTGACAAACAGTGATTCAGTTTGGTGTGAAGCAGGGGAGAAGCTGCACAGGAGATCAGAGCTTTCAAATGAAGGAGACACAGCTTAGTGGATTGAATAAATCTCAGAGTAGGCTGCTGACCTCTTTGCTTTGTGCTTGAACTTAGAGTAGTACATGAAACCTTTAGCAACAGATGCCTATAAGCATCTATTAGACTCTATTGGTCTCTAAGCAACTTATTTTAAAATCTTTTTTTTTTCTTGGCAATGCTAAGGATCGAAGCCCAGACTTTGTGCATGCTAGACCAGTGCTGTCCCACTGTGTCACACTCTCAGCCCTCCTATCATTTTCTACCCCATTGTTCTTCTAAGCGACTAAAAAGAGAAGAGGCCTGGCTGGACAGTATGAGTGCTTCATATTCCCTCATTTTTATCCACATCTCCTTATAGAAAATCTTCTCTTCCTACAGAAAACAGTAAGACCTGTAAAAACTGAGGCAAAACGTATTTGTGTGGAATCAGCTTCTCTTTGTTTCTTCTGGAAAGTCGTTTCATAAACTTTGCAGAGTGAAAAAGTGTAAGGATGATGAATGTTATAAATAATACTATAAAGAGAAGATTAGAAGTTAGAAAAATCTATAAGGTTTCTGATTTGATGTCTGAATTTGAGTGAATCCTGGCCTCTTACGAACTCTTCACTTTCTCAAGTCCATAAATGATCCCTGGTTGCCAAAACAAAAACAACACACACACACACACAAAGCTAGTAAAACTTAGGATTTTTCAAAAACACTTGCAAAGCCATGAAACTTTCTTCAGGAATTCCAGTTGAGCTTAAAATAAAGAGAAACAGAGCCAAGGCTACAACCCTGGTCTTTCCAAGTTGGCTTCTGGCCTACCATGCAGCAGCTGACTCTGCAAACACCCGCCTCAGGGAGGGAGGTGCTGCCCCTGTTTGTATTGTGTGGGGGTGTTAATCTACCACCCATATCAAATTGCCTCAGCCATAAGTGTGTTTGAAAGGTTCAGCTTGTGAGGTGGTGGAGGATTTGGGGGCAGGGTAGAAGAGCTTGGCTTTTCTTATCTCATTCAAATTGGTTTGTCCATTTCTGCTACCATGTGTCTCACAAACATCAAGATGGGTGATCTCCCAGGGGACTTTTAGTACATTCTCCTCTGTCAGTTGAGGATTATATCCTGCAATCTGTCCCCTAGTGCTTTATACACACCCATTTAAAATAACTCCAGTAATAGTATATTTAATTGGCTCAGGGGATGGTGGGGGGCTTCCCAGTATGATTGTCGTTTTGGTTCAAAGGAGAAGAATGAAGTTGATTCTGTGCCTTGTGTCCAAGTAACAATATGTGAAAAGATTCATTTAGTCCTTAATCCTTGTGGAGGGTCTGAAAGGAGCTGATCGTTTAACAGCCACACAGTGTTCTGCTTTAGAGCTGTTTTTCTTATTTATGTCTTGGTTGTTAAAGCTCTAACTGTTGCCTTTATTGTTCAGTGAAGAAAAAATAAAAGGGGAAAGAAAGAAAGACAAATTGGTATTAGTAGCTCACAAACCAATGACTCCGCATTTAAAAATGAAACCTACCAAAGTCTTTTAGGAGATTAAAGTTTGGTTTGGAACATTTTATGAGTCATTAGATAACACACATTAGAGAACACCCTTCTGTAAGATAACCGGTTTCTTGTGGAGAAAGATAAAACAATAAACCTGGAAAAGGGAAAACTTGAGTAAACCAATGCAATATAAAGACAGTGTTTGACTACCCCAACTGGATCTATTCCAACTGTACAGCCTTACAAAGGATCAATTTTGAAACAATTATGAGACTGCAATGGGAATAGCAAAAAATACTACACAATTTCGAATTTCCATTATTAAATATTTTTAGGGGATAGAGATAAAGGTTTCTTCTCGATTCCTATTTTTCTACTGCATACCAGCAATAAATCAAATTGAAAAAATTTATTACAACATAGGAAAGGGGAAAGATAAGGGATTATATAGGCTAGTTACTATAAGAAGCAAAATTTTTATTATTTCTCAATAAACAAAAGCTGTATATCTCTATTTGTTCCTGACAGGTCTTATGGATGTTAATATCTTCTAGAAAGCTAATTATGAGAGAGATTAAGCCAAGAAAAGCACCCCAAGTTTCCAATGATGCATAAATGTAGGGTGCTGACTCACAGTACACTAGTAGATGAAATATTTCTTGATTTTTTTCTAGGGCAGCAAGTGGCTTAGGCACTCATATCAATGTGACTTCAAAGTTTAGTGTAATGGAATACACATTGAGAAACTCAGTTTACTTCAGATGTAGTTTCTTTGTTTTGTTTTGTTTTGCTTTGTTTTTGCCACACTGGATCATTTCAGATATCTTCCTAATTCAAAATAAACACATAAGTGGCATAATTTGTTAAGGTAGAACAAGGTTCAATGAGAAAAGCGTCATGCCCAGTGAAAATATATTAGCAACACCTCAATTACTAAAAGAACAAGAGATAGCATCTAGTCTTCACTAAGGTCGTGATTTGTTTTTTTTTTAATATCTTTGAAAAAATAGGACTCATACAGTGAGATCATATTTCAAGGGGATTTAGACATTTAGAAAGAAAATATTAACATATAAATGTGGTCCTTTAAACTGAAAAAAAAATTAAATGAAATGATTTGAAACTAAATTGTCAATTAAAAAATTCTGATATATTATCAAAGTAATTTCCTGAGAGGCAACTTTGAAAGGAGCCCACTTTCAAAGTTGTGAGTTGTGCGTTACCATGAAGGTTTACAGTTCAGTTGCAAAATGAAAACTGTAGCCGCAGAGAAGAACAGAAGAATACAGAGTCCTCATGGTTTCTAGTGGACAAATAAATGGTTACTTTAAGAGTTCCATTGAATAACTTCTGATGTCCAAGTCTAGCATTCATTTATTTTTTGTATCATACAAATACATGGTAAAGAGAGGTCATGGTCCTGGAGAACATCAAGCATGGATGTGACAATAGATATTTATATTCCTCTAGATTTATCTTAAGCAGTATGGCATACATGTCTTATTTCTCAGGACTGTGACTCTGTTAGGTTACATGGCAACAGTGAACTAAAGTTGCAGATAAAATTAAAGTTGTGAAACAGCTCATCTTAAAGCAGAGAGATTTTTCTGGGTTATCACAATCTAATCTAATCACAGGGGTGCTAAAAAATGGAAGAGGGAGATGTGAATGCAGAATAGTTTTCAGACTGAAGGAACTTTGGCTGACCATATATGATGATACAGGATGTTAGCAAAGAGCCAGAGGGTGTGAGCAGCTTTTAGAAGCTGAAAAAGACAAGGAAATAAATTTTCCCCTAGGACCCTAGAAAAGGAATGCAACCATCTATCATCTTGATTTTAGTTCAGTGTGGCCCACTGGACTTCTGACTTTCACAACTGACTTTCACAACTGTAAGATAATACATTTACATTGATTAAGGGAATAAATGTATTAAAGCAGCAATAGAAAACCAACACAGGTTTACACACTGCACCACTGTCCCCTCATGTGTCTCTCTGCTGGCTTTGTAACCAGTGTATAGTTTCATCCAGCCTCAGCCTCTGGCCTTTGAAGTCAGTAGTACATTGAAGGTCATCTCCTTTGAATACTCCAGTGACACTACCCTAAGACTGCCACCTGGCAATCTCGGGACCCCATCTTCTTGTAGGCTCCAATCTCATGGCTATAAGGTTGAACACCTAGGCATTAATGGTAGTAATTATAGGTATGTGATTCAACATCATTCTAAAGATATTGTGAATCAAGTGAAATAAATGTTAAATCTCAGGCTTTGAAATTTCTACAGGTTTTCTTATTAGTACATATTTCAGGACATAATATTTACATTTATTGTGAGGAGTCAGGACATGTACATAACACATCTTAACTTGTTTTTGGTCCACTTCCCCCCCTTCCCTCTGCTGCTTCCAACTCTTGATTTCTTCCCCATAGCTTTTAAGGCTGCAAAGTATTTCCTATATCACCTGGTCTAATACCCTCTACCCTCATTTCAAATCCCCATTATTCAGACAATAAACTGAGACTCAAAGAGATTAAATATTTGATGAATATCTCATTGCTAGTCAGAGGCAGAACAAAAACTAGCACATGGTTTTCTGATTTAGAGTAGAGTATACTTTCCTGACCTTTACACTACCTGAACTTGATAATACAGGTGTAAAGTCTTAGACTATCTCCTGAAATAAAATGCTTGTTTTCCCTAAAATCTGACAATATTTCTATCTCCTTAATCTTGAAACTCCAGCTCTGTACTTGCTCTCCTAATCTATCACCATTAACTTGATTTTCCTTCTGTATGTTCCCTCACTCCCTATCACTTTTAAACTCTGATTTACATCTAACCAGAAAGCACACTCACAATGTATTTCTCGCATGTTAACCCAGCAGTGCTGCAGTCAATACCAATAGTGAAGAGCTAAACAATCATACATTATACTTATTTTAGCTCTGGATATTTACATGCGATAGTCTTTATCTATTTCAAAATGGCTAGCAAATCCACTGAAATGCTTTACTACAAGATTTTTTTTAAAGTTTCAATCAGTTATCCTTTGTCTAAATTCCACAAAATAAAGCTTTCCTCTGATAGATCTCTTGTGGAAACTAGAGTATGTGGTTGGAGTGTGGGGTGTTTGTGTAAATAGTTTCCAAAAAAAAGGTTCTTTCTTAAGTAGTCAGTTTTCAATCAAGTTTGTATAACGACCAAGTCAGACACATGAAAAACTTCTTTCAGGTGGCGCATATATTGGAATTATGTCTACAGTTCTTAGACCTAAACCAGCACCTCTGTTATCTTCCCTGATTTCCCCACTTCCCAGTTCAGACTTTAATTACTGAATTTGTTAGATTCTTAAACTCACTGTTGTAATTCACGCCTTTGCTCTTACCGATTATTTCCTCTGAAACTATATCCATTCGCCCCTTACTTATTTAATTTATTTGTTAAAAATATTATTTATTTATTGCTTGAGACCCCAGATGGTGGGAACAAGGCTAGGCACTGGAAGGATTATGAGAAAAGCATGTAATTCAGGAACTCAGAAGGTAGCATATAAGCAAATGAAATGGTAATTATGAAAAGTGCACAAAATCAGTACAGATGCTCTTAAATTTAAGGGTGGAATTGTATCTTGATAAGCCCCACCTAAGTTGAAAATATCATAAAGTGTAAACACATTTAATACCCCCTAACCTGCTGAACACCATTTGTTAGAACGTAAGACATTGAGTATCATTTGCTCACCCTTATGACCCTGTGTCATACTGCACCATATACGGCTAGTGTGGGCAAAGTTCAGAACTCAAAATACAGTGTCTACTAAATGTGTTGCTGTCACACAACTGTGAAATAGAAAAACCATAAGCTGAATAACCATAGTGGGGAAGCATAATGGTTAGAGAGAGGTAGAAATTATGTGGATATTTCAGCTTTTTAAATTAAAAAGATTTTGAGTTTTTTCCCATTGAATTATCTTTATTGCCTACTCAGACTGAATAAATTTAATCACTGGCAGGATAAACAAAGCTTTCAGGTTAGACATAGCACATTGGAATTCTGAGTTTGCTATTTATGAGCACATGACATAGGCGCTTCACTTCAATTGTAGGGGCCCTACTTACCTTAGAGGATGCTGCATGTTCCTAGTACATCCATGTTGCTGGTGTTTCTACTATATCTTTGGCTTTATTAGTGTACTTGCATAAATTTCTCTCAGGGCCACATTGTCTGGTCTCCCAGACATTTTTTTCAAAAATCTGTGTGGAAGCCTTTATGATTCCCAAACTCTTTCATTCTGTGTGACTTAAAATCAGCATCATGTGAATGATACCAAGATCTGCTACTAGTTTAATCAGTATCTTGTCCCCTCCCTTGACCAGCTTCTGAGTGCCTTGGTGGCTGAATATGCGTGAGCATTTCCCCAGGCATCCCTGCTTTAGCAGGGCACTCCAGCATTCTTTTGTCAAAGCAAAGTCTTGCAAAAGAGTTTATTCTTTTACTTTCTGGAGCCAGTTGAAGAATGGAGTCTATCCAATTCATAAGATGTCCTCAAACTGTCTTTTCCATTGTCCCTGTGTAAAGTAATTGACTGATTTTCGCTAGTGCACATCTTTTAATCTACTATACTCTCTTTACACATACCTCCTTTCCAGCCAAGCTATAACATTATCATATCTTTTAGTTCTGATTCTCACTGTATATCTGACTAGAAGCAGCCATCATGAATACTGGATTACCTTGAACTTTCCTTAGCAGCCTATCACCTTTAAATATAGCATCATATAAATTTTTGGAACACAGGCAAAATGAAGACAAGATATTTGCCAGTGTATAATAAGCAAAGCTTCTAGTATACTTCCCAACAGTGTTCACATTTCCATATGAAACTTCTTGAGCCTGGCCTTCACTATGCACATTCCTATCTTCATTATCATTTTCTCAACACCCAACAAAATTGTCCATTAAGCACTACTTACAACATTTGAAGACTTCTCTACTTCACAGGTCCAAACTTTTTCAAGCTTCTCCTTCGAAACAGGTCCAAAGGTTTCTGAACTGCATGACCATATTTACAGTAACACCCCTAATTCTCTGATACCACTTTTTAGTACTAGTTACTTTCCCATCAATGGGAAAGAGAACCTGACATATAACGGGTGTTCATTTTGGCTTACAGTTTCACAAGGTTAGGTCTGTTGTTAACTGGCCCTAGGGAAGAAATAACATGGTAGTAGGCCATGATGGAAGGAAGTTTCTCAACTCCTGGCAGACAAGAAGCAGAGAGAGCAGGGCACAAGAATACACTGCTCCAGGTCACACCTCCAGTGACCCAACTCCTTTAACCAGGCCCCATTCCTAGCAGCATATTTGGCTATGAACTCAAGAGTGCATTAAACTGCTGAAAAACATACCACCCCAATGATCCACTTACTTTCTGTGTCTTCATATGTATGTCTTCATATATATCTTTTTATATTCTTCATATATAAGTGTGTCATATACTTATGCTCCTGTTACTTCCTGTACTGAACCAGAATCTTCTTGAAGCTTGAAACCATGTCATTTCACTCATTTTTTGCATCCTAAGACCGCTTGTACTGCAAATCTCAATGGTAAATCAAGAAAACAATGGCAAATGAAACAAGTTGGAAATATCTCCTTTTGTCTGAGTTATAGGCTTTCTTCTGTTATTCAGTAGAAGAGATGATTCTATAAATAAGTGTTTGTCTTAGTTTAAGGAAATTGTTGAGGAAATTGTAATAGTAGAAGAATGAGATATTTAAAAATCTTCTATAATGTTGAAAAAAAAGACAAAAAACCTGCAAAACAAAATCTCAAGAAAACGTTGAGGACTCCTTACTACAAGGACTCTGGAAGAATGGCTGGCTGCCTCAAACCTTAGGAAGCAATTTAAAACCTTTTCTCTGCAGCTCACTCTTCTATATTTTATAGCTGGCTACACATAAGCCAACTCAGGGGTCAGTGATTCATGTGCTTGCAGCTAGAAGATAATTGGTCACCTGGGTCAGAATCATCAACCTTGTTTCAGCAACAGATATCTGCCTGGGAAAGGAGGGTCCTTTTCTCTTCAGAGGGTTCTTAGCTGAGTACCTCAGATGGTCTATAGTGACACTGATAGTGGTATTGTGAAACAAAATCTCAGTCTGTAAGTCACAAGATCTGAGCTCTGTCCTTGACCCAAGAGAAAGTATGGCACAAACTGAAAGGACAAATGCCACCATCTCATCTTGACCAAGCCATCTAACATCAGTAGGCCATGGTTCTTTATAACATGGAGGAATTGGGCCACAATTCTTTTCAGATGAATGACTCTTGAGGGTGACATGATGAACACTAATGCTCTTTCAAACTATCCATATGGAATATCCTCTCCAATAAATGTGTGCATAAGCATGTCCCAAACATACAAGTATACACATATGCATATCCACTTACTCTGGCATCCTTTACACAAGGAAACCAAAATCGGTTTCTTCTCATAGTGCAACTCTCCTCCGCATTTCCCAAGGGTTCATGCTGGGTGATTCAAGCTATAACTAGTTTCCTAGCTGACTCTGAATCAGTGCTCCCTAAAGATTTTTTTCTGATCAATTTTGTTGCATACAACTCCACACTAAATTGTGGTTGCAGCTTACAGATTTCTAAGCCTTATGAATGCCTATTTATTAAAGCAATAATTTTCAGAAAAAATTCAAGTGATTAGAATATTCAATTTCACTGTTATACTTTAATATAATAGCATTTGAGCTGTCAATTCCTCTGATCATCTTTTTCCATATGGTTGAAAATATCCAGAGGGGCTCCAACTAGTTCTAGAATCTGAATCCAAATTTTTTTTTTCATCCTACTTTGGCAAAGCCAGAGCACTTACATCTTTGCCAGCTAGAGAAGCTAGTGAAATCATAGTATTCTTAGTGGTAATTTATCAAGTAGAGAAAGTTGATTGAAAAGGTAAGAAAGAAAGCTTCATCTCACACACACACACATGCAAACGTAAGTGCAACTGCCTCC
Source organism: Cuniculus paca (assembly GCA_004365215.1). Lineage (NCBI taxonomy): Eukaryota > Metazoa > Chordata > Mammalia > Rodentia > Cuniculidae > Cuniculus > Cuniculus paca. The sequence goes on from RJWT010012387.1 coordinate 14,318, forward strand.
CTGACCCATTCTGCAGCCCTAACTGAGCAAGCCCTGAAAAGGACAAATGGCCCCTTTTCAATCAGCTGGAGTCAGCTGCCTCCCACGTGCCACTGCCTCTCTGACTCCTCATTGTTCCCAGACCCCCGCAGCAGGCGGTAGGGACATGTGGAGCCACTCTCACCCTCTGGCCCCAAATACTGTCTTTTCATCGCATCATAGACAGACACTTTCCAAAAACCTGAAAGGAAATCCACAACCTCCTCTCTGATTGCTCATTAATCTGTTCCTTCAGATATTCCTCTGCCTTTTGGCTGGTCTGACCAGTGCCTAAAGAGGACAATACCCAAAGGCCAAACATTTCTTGTGAGCAGTAAGTAAAATTTGGGAAGGCAAGGTTATTTAATAGCCTTGAGGGTTGGACAAATCTGAGCTGGCTAAACACATATTCCTATCTAGATCTGGAATGTGTGAACAGCCACAAAATACTAACTTTGGAAGAAGTCAACATGTGCGTCCAATGGGAAGCTGCCATGAGCGGAGTGCTGCTGTGTGGTTGGTAAGGATAAAAATGAGGCATTATACTGCTCAATGCTGTCTTTAAGAAGATGCCATTAAAAAAGATATCTAAACATTAGTCTTCGCCTTTAAGAAACTGTCCTAGTTGGGGAAATAAAACATAGCCACCTGAAGGGAAAGTAAATGCGAATTTCATCAGAATGAGTCAGTGTCAGAGAAAGGTGGATTTCCAAATTGGAAGGGTCATGAAAATCTAGAATTAGATTTGATTTAAGCCTTGAAGGATTGGCAGTACTTGCACAAATAGATTGGAATAATGCACAGTGGTCTAAATAGCAAAGCAGGGAATTAAGAGAGCATAAAATGCCGTTTCCTGAATAGAAATTACACTAGAATGACCAAGAGGAGGGTTGATGCTGAGGATAAGCTAGAGGTAAATCCAGGAGGCTGAGGATACCTTTTGAAAGTTCTTTATTTTCTTTCACAACTAGAGTCAGTCAAAGTCATGCTATCTGGTATTTCTGGGACAAGAATATTAGATCCTCATGGTGATGCTGTGTGAATGATTGAGAAGAGATTTCACAGCATTTAGTATAAGGGAGCCCTAACAAAACAAGAAAGCTGCTACCTTATTATTTCAAACTGAGCCTTTTCTGTTTAATGAAGCAACTTCTCACCTAAGCTGCTCACTGGGTGTTCACCAGGCAGTTTAGGAACCAGCGTGAAAACTCTGCTGGGCCCCAGGTCACCATTTAGCACACTGAAGCAGCAAATTTTGGAATGGTCCCCAGGCTTCCTGACAGGAAATCTTTCTCCAGTTCTTCATGAGGTGTCCATTTGCATTCCAGGGAAGGGCTGATCAACAAATGTAAAATGTAAAACATAAAATGTAAAATGATGATTCTATTTTCTTGCCCCAGTGATGCAAGAAGGGCAGGAGGACACAAGACCTTCTATGTTCCCAAGGGAAGAACCACTTACTACCTTTTCCTTCTCTCCTGGAACCAAAAGACAATGGGATCATCTCCAAAAGCCTCAAAAGAACCAGTATGCCAATGATGAGACTCTCCAGTCAGCACACACTGATTTTAGCAAATTTTGCTTCAGTTTATTAGGATGAATAATGAAGAATAGAGAGAATTTTATTATGTAAACTTCAAAGCAATGAGATTTCCTCAGCTGCTTCTCTTCTCACATCTAGCATAACCTAGAAAACTGCAAGGACTCAATAATTCGTATTTACAGTAATCATTTAAGAAATTTTCTGGGGCTGGGATTTAACTCAGTGGCACAGCACCTGCCTGGCAAGTACAAGGTCCTGAGTTTGATTCCTGGTATCAAGAAAAAAATTATCCTCACTGGTCATCTATTTCCCATTCTTTTTCCTACCGGTCAATAACAGTAGAGAGAAATATGATTTTTAAAGGCATTTTCACATCTTTTTCAGGTTGAAAGGAACCTCACTGTTGATACTGCCAATGTTTTCAGAGGTGAAAATTAACACAAATTCTAGCCTAGCACTGACTACTCGTCTGCATTTCTACTTTCCAATCCTGTGCTCTCCCTCAACATTTTGCCAGATGAAGAGATACTTCTGTAAAACTATCATTCACCCTGGTCAGAAACTCAAGCTTTTGAAAATGAGCTGGCATCCAGCTAAGAGAACTTCTTTTGTGGATAATCTTATCTGGGTTTTGAAGAAAAATGTTTAGAGTGATTTGGAAACAGAAGCTACAGCTTATCAAATGTCTTGATCAGCTATTTAAGAAAAGAAAGAGAAGGAGGGAAAGTGCACAACTGAAAGAAATTCAGATTGCACTATATTTAAGAAAGATGGATCATTTGTTTTACTTCTATACACATGCAAACATTCAGATGAAGATGAGATTAGGAGAAGTAAAGTCATTGCTGTGACTGTAACTGCATAGGATTTAGAAGTCTTTGGAACTTACTTGCAGGAAGAGTTTGGAATGGTTATTAGACACAGGCAATAGAAGTCCTAGAATACTGTAAAAAGAGTGTTATGGTTTGTGACTAGATGTCTCCCTCAAGCCTCACAGAATCATGGGAGCAGGCTTCTAGAGTTTGTTATTGATTTATGGTCCAAAGCTGGGATTATGGGTGCCAGAGTTATACCCATGCTGGAGTAGGTAGCCTGCATAAAATATAAGGGAGGAAAAGAGATTTGCTGTCTCTTTCCTCTGCTCTTGTTGCTTTTACTGTCTTCTGCTGCCATAAACTGTTACCCCTCAGTCATGTCACCTTGCCTTGGAACCAGCTTTTATAAACTGAAACCTCTACAAACTGTGAGCTAAATAAACCTTTCTCTTTTAATCTTGGGTGTTGGATAGTTTGTCTCATTAATGATAGAAAATTAACTAAGACAAATAACTTGATGGGTGATTTTAGTCAGAGCTGAGAAGACCAGAACACTGACAGGAATGCAGACGGCAAAGTTCAGGATCAGGAGGTTTTGGTTAAGAACCAGGATTCCATTGGCCTTTGCACTAGAATCTTTGAGTGTTACGTTCTGGAAGAAAATTTGTCTTCATTTTGCCCATGTTATGAGACTTTGTAGGATGCTTTCTTAATCACTTGCTTGTCACTGAGATAAAATACCCAAAAATCACACCTTAGACTCACTTTCCTATTTGTCCTTCATTTTGGTCAACTTTACCTGAACAATTAATCTTATTGGTTGACCATAGTTCTGTCCCACCTCATGCCCATTTGCCTTGCCAGTTCCCAGGTTTTCCCCATCTTGGACCCACCTCACCTCATGGTTTTACTTTATAAAAATCCCTAGAAAAGCCAGAATCTTTGGCAACCCACTCAGGACCACTTCTGTCTCTCTCTCAGACAGAAGCTTTCTTTCTCTCAAAAAATATATCTTGCTCATAAAAAAAAAATTTAAAATCACAACTTAAAAGAGAAGTTTAATTTGCCATGTAGTTGAGACGCTTCAGTCTATGATTGACAGACTCAAACACAGAAACAGCATGATGGAAGGACCTGCCATGGAGAAAAACTGCTCACATTATGACAGCCAGGAACTGGAGAGTAAAGGGAAGGGGCCAGTGAGGAAAATATACCTTTCCTGGGCACATCCTTGGTGATTGTGCTCCAGCCCAGCCCCATCCCTTAACAGCAAGTCAGCTATGAACTCCTGTAGATGAATCCACTGATGAGTGAAATGCCTCCATGATTCAAGGGCCATTCAACACATGAGGTTTTTGGAAGACACCCTGTTTCTAAATCATAGGACTGAGATTAAGAGTGATGATATAATTAATCTGGCAGATGAAACTTCAAGACAGCCTATCATGAGAGCTGTGGCCTGAATACTGCTGGCTTTCTTTACCCAGATCTAAGAAGCAGGAGCAAAAAATAGATATGCAAAGTGTGTTGTTTCATGAGAAAGAAAGTACTTGTAAAGTCAGGAACAAAGATACTGTGCTTGCTAAAAGATTAGCATTAAAAAGAAGCCAAGTGTTTTTGCAATGAAACAATAGGTAAAGATTACTTGAAAGTATCTCAAGAATTGGCTAGATCCCATACTTAACCCACAAGGGTGTAAAAGGGTAAACAATCTTAAAAGATTTTGCTTTGAGAAGAGATACCGCTACTGCATGAAAATAAACTCATTCAGAGCTTCCCAGGATTTTGCTTCTACAAGTTCAGTCATCCAGACACTCAGAGGTTGCTGTATCCATGATCAAGAAGGACCAGCTATTGTTCTCACTGGCAGGAGAACTTCACATCATCTACATGGTGCTAGTTTTTAAGACATACGGAATCCAGGAGTTAAGGGGTCACAGAGGCTTCCACCCAGATTCCAGATTAAGGCCTGGAAGAATAGGTAATGTGGCCATAACAGTGAAGTGCATGAAGCTGTGAAAGAGAGGCCAAAAGTGTAGTGGAGACCTTAGGAAGTTGCAAAGGCTTAGTAAGTTGCAAAGTCTGCTGAGGAAAGTCACAGGCAGTGGCCACAGACAGCCCAAAGGAGAGGGCTTGTGGACTGCAAATATTAGAGCTGTGGAACAATTTGTAGGCCACATCTCACTACAACCTGCCCAGGTGCTGAACATGGAGCTATAGAATTTAATACTTTCTTGCTGAAATTTGGTCTTGCTTTGGTCTGATGTTTGTGTGGTTCCCTATTCCTCCTTTACAGAGTGGGAATCCTTACTCTGTGCCATTGTATGTTGAAAATATTCAAATTTTTAAAAATTATTTTTATAGAGAATCACAACTAAGAGTTTTCTTGAGTCTCAGAGAAGACTTGGGACTTGAACTTTTCAGCAATGTTGGAACTGTTAAGACTTTATCAACTATTAGAGAAAGACTAAATAGATTTTGTATAATAATATAGACATGAGCCTTTTGGGAGTCAGGATGGAATACTATGGCTTGTACAATACCCACCAGAAGCCTCATCCATTTAGGAAATGATTGAACCACAGGGACTCTACACTCATCATTGGAACAATCCACTGATGGGAGGTGGGGTCCAGTCAAAGGACAGGGTCACTGAAGTTGTGACATAACTTCCTTTGAGACCCCGAGCCCTTCTTGGGTGCCATCATGTGAGCAGTTTTGTTCTGCCTGGCCCTTTCACTATGCTGTTTTTGCCTTGAAACAAACCCACTAAAACTGTGGGTCAAAATATACTATTTGTCCTTTAAAACACCCAGGCTGGTATTTTGTCTTCTCAACAGAAAAGTACTGATACACTTTCTGAACTTACTGACTGAATTACTTAATCACATGTATTTTATCCATGGAGATTTATGCCAAAATTAAATATTCTGACTTCTACTAAGACTCTGCAAGTAGGAGTAAAGCAAACCACATTTAAGGATGTTGCTTTTTAAAGAAAATTTCATGTCTTGTGACTAAAATAGTTGCATCATGCTATAATGTGACCCAAGCACTCACTGTGGTGTAAGTATATGTGTATGTGCCAAATCACTTCATTTCATTTCAGTATATGGCAGGGCTGCAGTGTAAAACTTAACTATCCAAGTTGTAGTGTGGGCATTCAAGCTTGGGAGGGAGCATGCCCAGACCCCCAGACATTTACTTGGATGAAAGTCTGAGAAGATATCTGAAAAGGAACACATTCCAGTAAAAGGGAAGTTTATCAAGACAACCTGACCAAGGAACAGAGCTGTACTCATCTGTGCACAAGATTAATGTTCTTAGACCTTGCCTTTTGATCAAAATAACATATGAGTCATGCTTAAATCCTATGAAACCAGAATGGAAGGAGGAAAGAAAGAAATATAACAGCCAAAAAAGCGTTTCACTAAGACTCTGCAAGGCAGTAGTACCCTGGCTTCTTTAGCAGGTTTTATGCTATGAGAGTTCCAATGGCTTTAATGCTATGAGAGTTTCAATGCCATGTCAGAATCCATGGTGTTACATAGGAACCAACACTGCCCAGTGGACAAGTTAGTGAATAGAAGTGACTGTGTTCCTGGCAAGAGCAGTGGGTGATGACTAATTAAATGTTCAAAAGAATAGGTGAACACCCTCTAAAAAGTCTCACATTTATTTTTAAAGTGGGAGTTTGGAAAAATCCAGTGTTCTATAAGGAATGATGAAGTAAATGTTTAAAGAAATATTAATTAGCCATATTTTACAAATAAATGCTTGTCTTAGTCAGTTTAGGATGCTATTTCCAAAAACCATGGACTTGATGGTTTCTAAACAATAGAAATTTATTTTTCATAATTCTAGGGGCGGGGCAGATTTTATGTCTGGTGAAAATTACCTCTTGGTCTTTGCAGAGTACTGTTTCTGTGTTTTCATATGGAGGAAAAGTTGAAGGTAGGGAGATTTTCTCTCTCTCTCTCTCTCTCTCTCTCTCTCTCTCTCTTTCTCTCCCTCTTCTGTCTCTCTCTGTCTCTCTGTCTCTCTGTCTCTCTCTCTGGTATTTTTGTGAAAGCATCAGTCCCATACATGAAGGCTCTGCTTCCATGGCCTAATCATCACCCAAAATCTAATTATCTCTATGCCTAATGCAATCACTTGAGTTAGGTTTTCAATATAGAAATTTTAGGGGACACAAATGTTCAGACTACAGCAGTATTAAAGTAAAAACAGTATTGTAAATCAAATGTTTCCTTTGAGCGTCCTTTGGAGAATACAACCTATCATATTTCAGCTGCTTGTTTTTCTAAATTACTAATAAGGACTATACAACATGTACAAGGAGATGCTCTACATAATTGCAAGTTGGATACAGACACACAGATCAAAAAATCTGGGTCAAAAGGAGAAAATGCTCAGATGTCCTGGACATGAAGTAAGGAAAATATATTGCTTTGGGCAAGCTCTCATAAGAAATCACTGAGAAAAGAAATATGAATTGATCATTTCCAGATTCATTAGTTTACAGCTGACTCCACAGATACAGAGAGGTGTCAGAGTATTTGAAAATTAAAATGGTCAAATATTAGATTTTTTAAAATATGAGTGCAACGAATTTCAGAAATGTAAGTTATCAAAATGCATTATCTCCTTTGCTGGCTAGCATGTTTTCTATTTATCTACAAGTGAGATGTTATCTTGATATTAGATAATGTAATATTTTTAGTCATTTTCTCTAGTTTTACTTTTATGAGGTTTCTTGATTTTAAATGAAAACAACTTCAATCACATTTTGAAGACCCAAAATGCTACAGTCATCTTTACCATACTCTTTAGCATTTCATGATCTTGTATCCTGAAATTACCAAACAACAAGGCAGTTGAAGAAATGATGCCTGAATAGTAAGCTCATTCTCTGGAATTACACCCTTGTTTTTGAGACATTTTTCAGATGTAAATTAACTACTGAATGGTATAATAAAAGCAAAAATAGATCAATACAGTTGTGTTCTCAGAGCGCTTAAGATCAGTAGAGATCAAGTAAAATATACCAGTCATTATTATAAGGCAAAAATAAGAAATGATGTAAAAAATTGCAATGTTTTGATGTGTGTATGTGCACAAGCACTTGCTAGCAGCATTTCATATCCTACTAAAGGAATTGAGAAAGACCAAGTGTGATGGGTCATTTTAAATAAGACATTAGGCTGGGTAAGTGTTGATAATCAGGGATGGGTACATTTTCTGAGGGCAGAGCATCAACAAAGGTACAAGAAAATAAGCGCTAGGGGACTAAATAGTAACTGGAGCAGCTGGACTGGATTGTACAGGAGATGTGTGAAAATACGCCATTGATATGGTTTGTAGAGAGGTTATACTTGCATTGATAGAAAATTATATCTTAGATGATTAATTAATGTAAGTGTTTTGGATGAACTGATGGAACAACAGGCATAGTATTGCAGTGGTTCATGGGACAGAGTCTAGACTAAAACAGTGGCACGTAAATATAAAAAAGTGGATAGTTTGTACAAAAACAAAATTGTAAGAAGGGAAAATTTAACAAATAAAACAAAGACGTAGAATGACTTATTTCAAGGTGTGCAGTATATGGTATTTCCTCTCCTAAAAGCATGAATGTAATGTGTTATGGTTGATACATTGTGTCAACTCGAGAAGTTTAGAAGTTTAACTGAGAAGCTCAGCAAGGAGCCAGGGTTCTTTGTAAATGTCCTCATACTGTACAAAGGAGGGCAAGGAGATTTGTGAGTGCTACACCCACACTGGGGGTG
>RJWT010012388.1:0-22497 GCA_004365215.1 Cuniculus paca
GAAGAAGAAGAAGAAGAAGAAGAAGAAGAAGAAGAAGAGGAAGAGGAAGAGGAAGAGGAAGAGGAAGAAGAAGAAGAAGAAGAAGAAGAAGAAGAAGAAGAAGATTTTCAGGGGACTGTAGAATAATTTGCATTTACATGGGATTCTTTGAGTTGGTAACTACAATGACTATGTCTCCTTTCAACCTACAATGTTGGAGAATTACCAAAATTTTGACGTTCACCTTCAGTACCACATCAAACTCATGGAGATAACCAAATTCCAGTAATGCCCTTCCTAATAAATCCTTCATTCCAGAAAAAAAGCAGCCACTAAATATCCACTACAAAATAACTAAATGTTAGTCTACATTATAAAGCAGAATGCCTTTAAAATAAAAAACACGTTTTACAATTATTATAAGTGAGTCCTGAACTCAAGTTATTTTTCATTAATAGTTAAACATCAAGGTAAATATCAAGACTCAATCAAGAGCGAATGGGCATAGATGAAGAAAGGAAAAAAAAAGGAAAAAATGTGTCAGTAAAAGGAGAAAGAGCTGATGTTTTACTGACTGGGAAGAATAGAAGGATGACAATGCAGAAAATTTTTCAATAAGGCTTAAGGGCCTTGCCAAACTAATCTGAAAATGCCTCTGTGACAAGAGTACTTCCTCCCTCCTTTTTGATGTAGCCTCTGTTCCATAAGGGACTACTAGCTATAGGCATCACAGAAAATTATAGAGAAATCTGAGTAAATGAGAAAATGAAACATTATTTCCCTTTAGAGGATTTTTCAACGAATGTCCAATAAAGCCCTCCACCAAAATGCAATGTGCTTCCTAGTCAGAACATACACCTGAGTGTAATGTAAATTTCCTTTCCTGCCATAAATACTGTCTTCAGGGAAATCTTTTTCAAGGAAGAGAAAAATCACAGTATAATACATTTGGATAGACACAACAAACCTGTCTCTCTTTTGATGAATCGATGAATATGTTTTTATTGTTACTGTGAAATAGGTTATATATGTATATAGCTGTATGACTTCTTTTTTATGCAAAAAATAATGTGGGATTGTACTCACCATGGATTGACTTACAGTTTTGTCACTACAGAAAATTACATTCATAGACCTACACTGCATATATCTTGCTAGGAATGGACTCAGGAAAAAGTCCTTGCTACAAAAGTAAAAATTGAGTTGAACTCTGGTTTGGAAATTCTCTGATTTGCAGGTTACTGAAATGAGAACTTGGACCCTGACTCCTTTTTCTCTTTCTCCTCACCTCTTTTACTTTACTACGCAAGAGCAATCACACCGACAAAAGTTGAAGGAGTACTTGGCAAAGCCAAGTGGAATATCATGACCACCTGTAAGTAAATCAAAAGTGTGGTAGATTTAAGAGTGGCTAGTGCTCCCTTTGCAGCTTGAATTTATTTGACTCAGCTGCCTTTATCACTTTCTCTCGGGCAAGAAGTTGATATCAGTAGATTCATTAACCTTGTGTACGTGTGTATTTTGTGAAAGGGAAACCTATCCATGAAAGTGTATTACTTTCTTGTGTTTGGGACACAATAATTGACACTTGCAAGGAGAGAAGTTAATCTGGGCTCATATTTCAGAAGTCTCCATCCTTGCATGGTTGGTCAGCTCCTAGTTGCCTATGGTATGGTGGAAGAGCCTGGTGGAGGATACCTGCTCATGTCATGGAGAAGAGAGCAACTGGGAAGAGTGCTCTTTTAGGTCATGTGCTCAGTGATTCGCTTCTTCAGACTAGAGACTAGAGCCCTCTCTTTATAGCATATTCAACAATGGATTCATCTGTAGTGTTACCCACTGATGAGTATGGGGCTTGCATGATTCAATCACATTCTGAAAGGTCCACCACTGAACACATGAGTCTTTGGGGGACATTCCGGATCTAAACCAAAACAGACAGCTATTCTCCAGAAAGATGCATACTATAAATTTCATCTTCTATATCTATTTGAAGGAAAAGAAGTCTGCATTTATATTTTAAAGGTCTGGCAGCAGTATAAATGTGTCTCAAAAAGCCCTATCCTTTTTCCTATATTTCTGCATTAGAGATTTGAGATAAATGAAATGAGAAACTCAGAAATATCTCTTAATGCTTGGCCTTATAATGAGAGAGACTCTGTCCCACCATCAATTTTACAAAATATATTTATTTTTAATTAGTTTTCAAAGAACAGAATTTAACTAATTCATGCCACTTTTCTATTCATACAACTCTTAATGGTAACTTAATGCATGTTATAGGTATTTTCTTTGCAACGTTGAATGAAGGAAAGAGAGAGACTTGTACATTCACCTGTGTAAAAAGTCAACCTCTTAATAGAAAAACCTTGTACAAAGGGAAACAGAAGCTACCAATAATCCACTAAGACATAACCTGATAGATTCCAGTGTGAATCATTATCCATGTGCTCATCAAATAAAAATAATTAAGTTCCTGCTTTATTTGAATCACCATCCTAAGAGATTTAGGGAGTGGTACATAGTGTATAGTGCAGCTTCTCAAGAGCCAATATCAGTGACACCTTCTGAGATACTTTTCAGTCTCCTCGCTAATATCAGTAATGGAACATTTCTGGGGTACTTATTGGAATAACAAACCACCTATAAAACCCTAATGTGATCCTCAAGAAAAGTATGTCATTTCCCCCCTTGTGTATATATTCCTTACGTCAGAATAAATAATACCTGAGGACTTCATTACATGGGAGGAAGCAATATAATATTTATGTAGAGTTTGAGGAATATTCTCATAGACATAGTGTGAGAATGAAGTAGCATAATAGATCTAAACTATTTTGCCCAGTTCCAAGAAATAAATGTTAGCTCTTCATAGCAAAAATAACCATACTGTGTCCTCCTATTTGTGAAAACTGCTAAATCGTTTTGGAAATTGAGCAACCTGCTTTGAAAAGGTACTCCAACTCTGTTCATGGTACACGGGTTTGGAATTGTTCAAAAAGAAATAATTTACATGCTTGAAAACTGTAAGTGTCACACTTTGGTACCTTGGCTGGCATCCTGAATTTCATAATGGTGCTAGGCGAATGAAGCCGGTACCCTTAGTTCACTTCTAAAGCAAAAAAAGTAGTGAAAGGCAAACTCGATCACAGAGAATCTGTCCATACATTTATTTCTGTTCATTTAAGTCAGTACAACATATACATAAAATACTCAAAGGTATTAGGAGCCAAGAAAAATGCCAGAATTGATGGTGCAACACGTTCTGTGCTTACCCTGAATTAATGCTTTGATATCAATGTTGTTTCTGATTTACCTTCTTGTTAATGGCCTTAAACATATGGTCTATATCTTTTGCCAGTTCAAATACAGAAAAGTCCACATCATGGATTCCCCATAGAGTCATGAGGAGAGGAATCTGAATGCCAATAGCGATGGCTGGGAAATGTAGTAGGCTTGGTTGACCCCTCCCTTTCTTCTCTCGGTATGTCATCATTTGAGAAATCTGATGCTCTCTTATCACAGAAAGGCAACTAAATTCAAAAGGAGAGCTTTCACTGCTCACAAATAAGGTAGAAGTTTTGTGTCTTCTTTTAAAGGGTAAAGGAATATGGAAAAGCTGATTCCTTCTCCTAGTCTCTTCCTAATGTAACCACTGAAAGCAGGAAAGGTCATCTTTAGGGTCTTCAGAAATCAGCCCTATGTCTTTTCTAATGAGAGTCACTGGAGACATCAGTAGGTGCTATATGAAAAGAAAAATCCCACATAAAATAAGATGTAGAAAAATGGCATATAAGCAATGTTAAATATGTCCAATACTTACTTGCTTATTAAAATATGAGAAGTCTGACTGCAAAGCAAATTTTAAAATGCATTTTCAACCCTACATTTACCAAATACATGTAAATAAGAAACAATTTTTTTTTTCAGGTAACACCTTTGATATACTAGTAGAATTCTTTAATGGACATCCTATTAATTTCATGCTGACCTACTGCAAAGGAATGCAAAAAAATAGAATAGCCAAGCATTTATAGGGTTCTTAGAATGTGTCAGCCAAGTCAGGAGTGGTGGCGCACTCCTGTAATCCCAGCACTCAGGAGGCTGAGACTGGAGGATTGTTGTGAGTTCAAGACCAGCCTGGGCTACAAAGTGAGCCCAAGGTCAGCCTGAACTGCATAGAGAGACCCTGTCTCAAAAAGTCAAAAAAAAAAAAAAAAAGAATGTGTCAGCCAAATACTCTTCTGTGTGTATTAATACGATTTTCCACCCAGAAACACAGTAAGGAAAATACTATTTATAACCCCACTGAGAGGACAGATAAATGGTAATGGCGGGGCCCATTGTCAGCCTGGATAGGCAACCCCCAGGTGATCCAGAACCAATATACAGACAGAAAATTTACAGAAACCCCAGCAATTCTTTAGCAAAATCCTGGAGGGAGATGAAAAGTGTTGTTTTATCTGGAAAATATATGGGTTTTTTCTCTTTCTTTCTTTTATTTTTTTTTTAATCTAGAAACAGTGAAGTTTTAAGGAAAATGTGTTGCTTGTTTTTGTTTACTTGTTTCTAGGAAACAATGAAGTCCCAAGAATGACATGGTCTTTTTTAGAGTCGCCCTCAAGCACTCATTCCTATACTATGTGTTTCTCAGCTCTGGCCATTAGCAAGACCTGTGATTTAGATCTTCTTTATTGTCCTCTGGAGAACTCAGATTATCCTGTGTAGAAAATGCTTCTTAAATGAATGAATAGGAAGCATTTGGAATCTATAGCTCTACTTTATTTTGGGGAATCTTTGTGCATCCAATAAAGGCACTATTAGAGCACAAGTTTTCATAAAATTAGAGATAATACATGTTTCATAAGTGCCACTCTCTGAGATATATAACAGAAAACTAAAGCTACTCTCTTTCTGTGGCAAATATTATCTTGGAATTTTTCTTTTTAATTTTTTTTCACAGAGAAGCAGAAATCACCTTCTCCTACTGTTTTCTTTCCTTGTCTCTTTTTTTTGTTACAAAATTAAAAATTATTGGCCAGTAGACCAAGTCACTGCAGATTTCACATTCTGTTTGGGTTAACTGTATCATCCAGCCTGACAAAATAGTTTCATCAATGAGCTCACATTTGAGAAATTGTCTTCATCAATCTTTTGACATAATTATAGACTCTGCTTGTTTTTGCATCTGAAGCCTGAAACAGGATTTGTGCATGGAGGTTGGTTCTTGAAGGTTCTGGTAATCAGAAGCCCACATCTCCCATCATTATAGACAGCTAAATTAGGTAGAAATATTATATGTAGTCAGATAGGGCTGGTCCCTCGAGTCAGTGCAAAGTGAAACTCATTTCAACTGTGACTGGAGGTGCATCTGTTAGAGACAGGCCTCAAGATAAAAATGAAATGACCAGGCCTAAGATAAATTATAACATCTGATCTAATAAAGTCTAGCTAGACATCAGTCACTTCAGTGGGTAACCAAGATTCTTGAATTCAACCCTTCCTGAAAAGTTCTTTGTTCTTTCCATGTACACTTGCTATGTGATCTGCTTCCCCAATGGATCAATATTACCTAAAGGACTATACTTACAATCTTATTGGTTGATCATAGCTTTAACCCATGTTGTACTTACATGGTTGCACTCTATAAAAATTCCCCTGAAAATCTACTCAGTGACCCACTCGGTACCCCTCCTGCCTGTCAGGAGCTGTATCTCTCCCACTCAATAAACATTTCCTACTCTTAAGCTCCTTTGTTCCTTAGAATTCATTCTTTTATTTTGGGGAACACAAACTTGGCATGGCAGACATCAGGCAGGTTGGGAATCATAATATTTCCCTCATATCATTTGGAAGTCCCTACATCATTTCCTGTATCATCATGACCTCTCAGCACCTCCGATGATCTTGATGTTAGTTTAAATTTACAGAAAGGTACTCTCTTTAGTTCTCTTGCCTCGATGTTTTTCTGTTACTGTAACTTTAGACCTGTTGTTGACAATGCTTCAAAACCTTTTAATGGTTCCAGATCTATCCATAGACAGATGAACCTGGCTAAACTATAGAAATCAACCTATCGGGTCTGAAGCCTTATAAACTGACTGTCACAGTCTCATGTAGTAAATCAAAAAATAGCTAATAAATGGGAAGCCATTGCAGTGACTGAGTTAAGTGTTGATGTGAGAAACACAATCATTATGAGAGCACAAAGAAGGAAAGGGAACAGCACTACTGTGGACCAACTTAATCGGATGACTCCATTTCATCACTTGTGATGAGGTTGAAGTGGCATTTTGAAGGTTGCCAAGATGGACACCAGAAATGGGTGGTCTTGGAAAGCCTCATTCCCATAATGCTCTATTTAATTTTATTCATTTTTAGACAGGAAGGAAAAGGCTTCTACACTGGCAAATCTGATCTCTTGTGAAGAGATACTGTTCTGAAACTTCTTTCTTTTGTCACTTGGTGACTGAATGTCTTTCAAATAGAAGCAATTATCCTCCAAAGTTTCCCAGACACCTTCCAAAGCACAGGCAGAACTTGTTTTGTGTCACATGCTTCTCACTTAGAGACTAGTATTGGTCCAACTCTGAACTTTGCTGTAATTTTGGATACCAAATTTATTACTTTAAACGTTAAATATTTGACGAGCATAGAATCACAATTTTACCTTGCACATGTTTATTGAACATTTGTGAGATATGTGGCATTTTCCTCATTGCTATGGGGTTGATGTAGGATTTGGTCTTTTTAAATCATGTAATATTTTAATGAAGACACATTGGGAAATTGACAAATAAGCCCAAACATGAAACAGCCACTAACTTATATGAGGGTCAAAGTAAGGATGAAATAGAAATAAATGTTTGGGTCAAACTGGCAAATTCTAGCACAAATCTTACCATAATTTATTAATAACTGAAATATAGGAGAGAAGAACTATAATGAGTTTTTGCTAATATGTGCAATTATTTCAACCTGAATGAATAAAAAGAAGGATTAAAATTAATGATATGAAAAAGAAAAGTATATCAAGGGCAAAACAATAAATAATTGCAATTATAAATATATGCTCAAAAAGCTTGAAAGGGTAAAATTCAAATCTAAAATTCAAATTCAGATAGGTTAGGCAATATCTGTTCTTATTACGTACCAGTATTTTTTTTAATTTACCATGTTCTAGAATTTTCTTTATGCTTGTATTTGTAGTGAGTCTGTTTTACAAAGTTACTTTCCATTTTAAAATTGATTAAATCAATGACACTGTATTTCAGTGGCAAGTACATTATTTGATACGACTCAAGACTTTTGCAGTAGAATTTAAGGGGGTGTCTTTTGTAGGATGTAGTATTTCTTTTTGTTATACTACACTTAAATATTATATATCAGATAATTCTTTGGGTTGAGCCTACTAGAATATAGGCTATGTGAAGGTAGAGATTATGTATGTGCAAGATTTGTCTTAGCATTTACAATATGGCCTTCATCCATTGTAGGCATTCAGTGAGTATTAATAAGGGAATAAAATAAATGAACAATACATAAATCATTTTATCAACGTCATAATTATTCAGAAGACCATGAATTGTCAGAGTAATAACAATGATTGAAAATATCAGCAAAAGAATCTTTTCTTTTATAATCTAACGCAACCAAGACACATCTCTGATAAAAATCCAGCTTTGTAGAAAGGTATTATCTAATTCCCAAATCACGCTACTCCATCTAAAAGCTGAACTCTGGAATCCATGATTGACATGCCTTCCACATAAGGTAGCCAAACACTTTGAGCATTCCCAGTAATATGAATGCATATTATCTTGCGTCACTTTGAGGTAGTATGGAAGAAATAATTCTAGGTAGAAAGACAAAAAAAGGAGTATTGCAATTTTAACATTGTACTTTTTCAAAGGAAACTATAGCTTCAGGACACAAGTTACTCAGGACTTTTCTATTCCAGGGAACTCATTGAAAAAAGTACAAATTTCTCTGGTTTTGCCTTATCAACAATAAGACTGTAAAGTGGGATCTGGGTCAATGCCTTTCAACCGTAAGGTGCACTTCTTCCTACAGAAAGCCCAAGAAAGCCCACTGTTAAGCACATCTCAGCTTTAAACATGTACACGGTTTCCGCTCTACCATAGCCCGCCGGACAGGTAGCTTGACAGATACTAAGAACACCTATCTTAGATTACCCACCGTGAGGACTCACCCAAGTCCACTTAACAACCCTCAACTCCTGGCCAGGGGTCTCTCCCTCTGTCTGTGTCACTGACTCTGTTTCTGCCTCTGTCTCTTGCTGTCTCTCTCATGTGTCCTTTAAAAATTCTGCACAGTAAACTTCCTTAAGTTTCTCATTGACACTTTGATTTTTTTTTTCCTGTGATGGAAGTCAGGGAACCTACAACCTTCCCTTTGGGTGGGTTGATGTCCTTCTGACCACATTGAGAGACCTCCCTGGACCCTGTTCCTTAATAACATCATAAAGAATAAGTTATCGTTTCATTGTAAGCCCTTTAAGGGGAGATTCTGTGGTTTCTATTCCCTTGGTTAAATCTTGTTCACCTTCAAGACTCCCCAACCTCAACTCCTTCCCAGGTGTCTCCTCGACCTAAAATGTATTGCACCCTCCCTACAACCCATGGAAACAAAGTGTTGTGCTAACTTGCAGGGTTGTCCTCGGAAAAGCAAATCATCTGACTGCAGAAAAAAAGATTGAAAGAGAAAAAATGAGGTAGTTACCACTATGTGAAGATTTTAAGTTTTCAAAAGGGAGCCAGGTGAAAAATAAAGTGTTTAGAACATTTTATCAGATTAGAGAAAAATACTAAATTAAAGTCAAAAGGTCAAAGCAAAATTTCAAGTTTGATCCATTATTCCACTGATATATTGAGAAGTTTTAGATCAAGGTCTTTTTTTTTTCCACATGGTTTGGAATATGGTCCTTGTTATTTTTCTTTTTAATCGCTAATTTATTTTCCATTTTGATAACTGGATGCTTTGTTTTATATATTCAACTTGTGTTCTTTTGGCAATGTAGAATATCTTTATGCCTGATGACAGCATGTCTTCCCTTTGGCACGGAGAGTATTAGGGGTTGTACATGACTATAGAATGCAGTCATGCCACCACATAAAGATTATTAGATCAAAGTCACAAGAGAGGCACTAGCATAGAAGTAGATCATACATCATTAAATACTTATTATCATTGATATTTTTCAATTATTTAAAAGCTTTCAAATGCCCTTGGAGGTTAATTTTAAAAATACCTAATGATACCTGCTCTGAATCTTTAGACACAAACTAACATCATCATGTAAATCCATTAGAGATTCTATTAAATAAGCTACACCATGGAGGGCATGCTGTAAGGTAAGGAACTTGGAGAAAAAAGAATGTAGCAGTTAGTTAAAAATGCAAAAACACGGAGTCATTCTATTTTTATTTGGCAAAATATCATTCTACCTCTGTTTGTAGTACTCATAAAACTACTGAAAAACATACTCTCAAAAACCTGATATCTACCTTTAAGGAAATGCTTAAATATTTCCCATTTGTACTTGTGTTTGCATAGCTGAGGGAAAATTGGAGAGTAAGTCCATTTATTTCTTCCTAGAGACTATAATTTCATATTTCAATTAAAATGAAGTGAGCAGCACATTTATCGCCATAAAGCAGGTTGCAGGTTGCAGGTATCAGCTATAGGACTTCTTCCATTACTATGGCAACTGGACCACATTGTCGCAGCTACCTTGGCGCCACATGTAATCGTCAGTATGTGAGCTAAACTGATAGTGCACAATCAATACCCCATAAACTACGAGCCACATGTTCAGTTTGAAAGAAAACTTAGAGAAAGAGAGGTATTTTATTACTATTTTTTTAATCGTGGTCTGGGGCACAGAGGCTATCGTAGCAAACTATAAATTTTGCTAAAACTGAAGACAGGCAAACCTGGATTACATTATCTGGACTAAATCCCTCACACAATTAGGAAGGATAAGCACTGATTGAATAGGAACCAGAATATTACGCAATAGTAGCTACGGCTGGATACTTGGAAAAAACAAAAAAACATTCCTCGTGAGGAAAATGGCCCACATAGGAGTTTAGAATAAAGCATCCTGGTCTGTGGAGGTGAGGGAAAAGTATGCATGTCTGATACCTTCTGGCTAAACACTCCAGCACTGTCAAGTGCTGGTTCTTTGCAGCAATCAGTGTCCCCAGAAAACACCAAATTCAGGTGGGATTAAGTGAGCAGCAAACACTAATAGAACCAGATGAACTCAATTTTCCACCAAGTCCCATCCTTCATCCCAAGACTTTCCAACAAGTGGTTCGCAAACTTCCGCGTACCCAAGAAACACCCAAGAGAGCTTGTTAAAATGCATATACTTTCTGGCTCAGTAGGTGTGAGGTAGAGCCTGGGGATCTGTTGCACACGCTTTGAGACACTGCCTGTCACTACTTTGACCAACATCGTATTGTAAAAAATGATAACAATCTCTAAGGAGATCAACAATACCAGTAGATTAACACATTTGTATCTTTAGGACCAAAACAGGAAAGGGTAGTGAAAAGCTTCTACTAATACTGAGATGGGAATAATGGTTGAGTTTTCCATCCTTAGTCATAGGAAAGACAAGGAGGGTGTTTGCTTCTTTGTTCATCAGGTCTTGCGTAGAAGTTTAAAATCTGAGGAACCCCTGTGTAAACAAGAATGAAGAGCAGCGGATAAGATGATAAGATGGAAAGGAAAGAGAAACAGTTCATTTAGGTATAAAGAGCAAAAACAATTGGCAGACGAGAGGAGAAAATAAGGCTCCCAGACAGAGTTCAATAAATTCGTACCTTCAGCCTCACTTTGGAAAGAGATGCAAAGAGAAAACCTTCCTTCTGATAGAAAGTAAGCAGGAAGCAGCCTACAACTTTGAGAGAGAAGGGTCTTTCACTGAGGAAAATGCTGAGTGGTAGAAAAATCACTGAAGCAGTTTGAGCCTGGGCAGAGATTAATGATTGAGCAGGAAGCCGCTGACTAAATGACATTCACATCTCAGAATAAAGTCATTGTACCTTTTGGATGCCAGTGTCTGGAATGGTACTGAAATCAAAACATGTATGTTCTGAAGAGATAGCTATAAAAAACACTCAAACGCAGTCATGCCTACAAAAGATCATGCTATCTAGGCTTTTTTTTTCTTGTATTTTTAATGTATCCCAAAGGAAAGACTCTGACAATATCTACTTAAGTCAAGTTTCATCTATTCACATTTACTCCCATCTGAACTATGGAGAAAAATCACTGGTATGTTTCACATAATAGCAATAAATTAGTGACAAAAGCTACAATTCAAAGGCTAGATAATGATTATATGACTGTAAATGTTGTTTTTCCATTTTAAAAAACAGTATCTGTCCCATGCTGCCACAGAAAATGTATGTGTTAAAACTAACAGAGTAAATATAACTGAATTTCAACTCTCACAATAGTAGGCTAATGAATATGGTGTTTAAAATTATCTCAGTTTAAACAACATTCACCTAGATATTTAAATTTTACAAAATGTGCTCCATATATAGCCATCAGTGGTCACTAGGTAATCTTTAATTAGATTTTAAGTATTGGAAAAGAGCAAAGTTCTACAAAGGGTAGTCTCCTGGCCAGTAGCACCCATTCATAAAACCTCGGAATTTGTTAGAAATGCAAATAATGCTTCTTTGTCCTAGATCGGTGGTGGCAAATCTTTTAGAGACTGAGTGCCCAAACTGCAACCCAAAACCTACTTATTTATTACAAAATGCCAACACTGCAAGTAAACCTGAATACGGAGGTTTTAGTTTAGGGAAAAATAAAACAAAACCTCACACATTAACATTGCTTGTCTTAAAAGAGAAACAAATCACACAAGTGCCATAGGTTTGCCACCACTGCTAGACCTACCATATCAGGACCCTGGATGAGGCTCAGTCCTGCCGAGTGGATGGAACCCACAACGTGATGCTGATGTATCCCAAGTTGAGGACTAACTTAACTCCTCTCTCATTATCCCTGTTTGCAATTACTGGTCTTCTTAGCAACAACCAAAGAGCCATGTTTTAGCCATGCAGTCTCTGGAAATGATGGGACTATTCTTGAAATCAATTAGTGATAATTTTTTTTAATCTCAGATTATCATTCTTTATTTTATTATAATTGTATGGTATATCTCACTCAATTCAATTTGTATCTGCTTTTAAAATAAAGAATAACAATAATGAATCAATTTTTCTCCGCACTTGAAAGCCAATAGCTCTCATTTTTGTTGTTAAAATTTGGAAATTTAAGATCCAAGTGTGTCTTTCCAGAAACTTACACTCTTCTAATGCCCCAAGTTCACTTCTCAAATGCAAATAGATCCAAGGAAAAGACACCTCAGATAATGTCTTTTCCCCAGTGAAACAATTTGCTCATAGATTAGGTTTAAATAATCCCTCAGAAACCCTAGATTGCTGCATAGGGTACTTGGGTTCTTTCAGAAGATACATATTTTTTCCACATTCATTAAAATTAATTTGTGCATTTTATGACAAAAACTTATCAAAGCATTTTAGCTGTGAAACTAACTAAATAAATACCTCCAACATTCCCCATATTTAAAGAGATTATTTATTTTCTCTGAGGGCTGATAAAAGTTCTGATGGCACATTTTCTAATTTTAAAACCATTTTCATTTCACACTTCTGAGAAACTTGAAGTCAGGAGTGAGCGGGTGGGTCTGTTTGAAGTGTGATTCACACTTTATGCTCTCTTCCCCCAACACCTCATGCATATTTATAATGCCAACCAGACTTCAGATTTTAAACATGCTAAAGGAAGGGACTATTTTAGAGGAGAATAAATAAGTGTGCTATAGCTTTGCGGCACTTTCTGTCCAAAATATCCACCCTGTTTACAAATGTTAACTCATAACTTCCAAAGATAAAAGGATAGATAAGTCATTCTAACCTTAGTCTTACCCTACAAATTTCTTATAAAGATATTTTTTCCTCTAGAGCTATTTTGACAGTAACTTTCCTTTTTCCAGGTCTATAATAGTCCCAGTTTCACTGAATGGCTCAATCGTCAGCCAGTCCATCTATCTGTGTGCCAAGAATGTTCACTATGAGGAGGATCCTGCAATAAAGCCAATGATAGCTCAAAGAGTACAGAGAACTCCTTTATTCTCATGCACCAAGAGTCAGATAAGTAAATGAGTACCTGTGGAAAGGACCACAGCTGATAAATGGTAGAATGATGAAGAAGTGACTTAAGTTCTTTTAGATAGATTCAACACACACACACACACACACACACACACACGTTGTACACATACACACATAGGATGAAGTCAGTGACCTTTAAACTGAACATCAAAGGATGAGATAGTCACTAGCTAATGGGACAGAATCAGCAATTCAGCAGAAGGAAGTAGCCTGAACAGGATCAGAGAACTGGGCCAACAGAGCCTGGCCAAGAAATAGAAAGTTACCCAGCCTGGCTGCAGTGCTGGATTCACATGGCAGAATGGTGGGACTCAATTTGAAATATTCATATAGAAATAACAGGCAAAGGACAAAGTGTAAGGAAACTGCTAGTACCATAGTAAGAAGTTGAAGTCTTAGCTTGTAGACAGGCCTCACCTTCTGAACACCATGGGTTAGGGGATTCTTACAGGAAAATGAGGAAGTGAGAGCTTCATGCAGAGGGGTTCTGATTCAATTATTCAAAACATCACTAAAGCTCAACAAAGCACCATCTCAGATTCAGGTTCAGTGACTCTTGGGATTGCTACAGTTAACCAGAAATCACAGGGGAACAAATAATACCTTACCTGTTTCAAATTTTCATTTAAGGAGATAGAAAATAGATTCTAGGTGAGATGGAATATAAGAGTCTAGGTGAGTGAGGCAAAAGGCAAAATGGCCAGTTAAGCACTGCTCTTCGTAGTTCAGTTTCTGTTAATCGGCTTGATTTATTCACTCATTTAATTTATATTATTCAATATTTAAAATGTGCAAACCCTTTGGATAAGCACGGAATCAGATACTGTAATTTCTGTCATGGAAAATCTACCTGGTTGTTATCTGTTTAGTAGTTTTTGTGTCTTCCTTTAGTTTGTAAACTTCCACCGTGAAACAGCAACACCTATTTTAAACACAATTATGTGCCTGCCGGAAGTGCTGCTTCTACAGTGCCATGCACGCTCTGTACGTGCCACAAGTGTGTGTTGATGACATTCAGTTTCACGACTACAACAGTTTTGTAACTTGGCCAGGAAGCAGAGAAGCTCTGTGATTTAAACAACACACTATCCTACTTCCTCGCTGCCAGCAACACGGTCCAGAAGCCAAAACTCTGAGCTTGAAAATCAAACACTGGGAAAATTCTGGAACTCAATTATAAGCAGCAGAGAGTCTTCCCACCGGAAGGAGCTGACGCTTTTCAAGTATGCATGTGATACAATATCATGTAGCCTTCTCATTATCCCTCCTGTAGACACGATTCATTTTCTTAATGAGAAAATGCACATTTACCACCTGCTTAAAAATAAGATATTTATTTATTTATTATAAAGAGTTTGCTACTTATATTTATACTCATCAAATATAAAGCACATACAATGGATCTTTATAAGTTGATAAATTTTCCTCCAAAAGCAATTGGTGATAACCCAAATCTTCTAACATCTAATGAGGAACAGCTGCAAGCAAATTCTCACTTTTGTGTTTTTTGTACTACACTGACCTTGTTCCCAGCTCATACTGTCATTTGTTCTTTATTTTGGCTCTTTTTAAAAAAGTATGTGTTCTAAATTATTTTTCTGATGTACACATTTTAAATTTTATTTATTTTGCTTTTCCTATTCCATATTTGCATATTGTTTGCCTTTTTCTTTCCTAATCTTGGCAACTTAGATTAACAACTTGGACCTTTTTTGTCTTTCTCCATTATGATCTTGTTTCCACACTTAATAACAAATGACTGGAATTCTTTTCAGTCATCCAGTTTAGATCAAGACAGATCAAGTTTAATTTTCTAAATGACTGCATAATAATCCCTATTAGCGATTAACCATGATTTACTTTAACAAGTCCATTTTTTCTATTTGTGAACATTTACTTAGTATTTCTCTTTTTTTTAGTCACTAAAAATGATGCAGTAAAATTCTTATGTACATGTATTTGGACACTGGTATTTTTATTTTGATGAAACAGATTCTCATAACTAAGATTTCTGAGTATATACAAATGTGTACATGTGTGTATGTTTGTATTCATTTAAATTTCAATGGAAGTTTCCATTCAAAATTAATCTTGTTTTAAAAAGAGCTATAATAACTATTTTCTGTATCTTAAACATCAATAGAAGCTAGTACACTTATAAATTTGTATCAATGGGATAAATACACAAAATATTGTTACTTAATTTTGGAATTCTCTGACCACTAAGGGAGTTGGAGATCTTTTCATAGATTTAAGAATTTCTCCTTTGTGAATTCTTTATTCATATTTATCATCCCATTTTGAAGGGTTGTTTTCTTTAGTTACCAGTTTGCAGAAGTTTTATGTATAGTCTAGACAAAATTTAACCACTTATCCAGGATAATGGTGTCCCTCTTGTGAGAGTAAAATAACTAATGTTAAGGTTGAAATGTTAAGGTTAAAAGATTAAGATGACAAAAGCAAGTACAAAATGTGAGGGATTACCCAGTCTCCTCGTATCTGAGGCAGGTGGACACAGGTATGGTTAATGGAATGTTAAGGTAAGTCACAAGGAGAGTATCTAAACTACTTTCCTGAAGAAGTCCCTAGGTTCCTTATTTTAAATAATACACACTTGGTCAGTGTATACTTTTTCCTTACACCGTCCTATTTTTCCCCCTGCCTGACACTTAGATCTTATCCTAAACATAGAACAACCTTTTGGTGAACATGGAGTGACAAAGATAAAGACACAAGTCCATAGTGAGGACAGCTAAATGGAGAGATGCAATGAACACACCTTGTACTTCCTGCATGGAGTTGCTATATAAACTCTGGATTGTTTAAACTTTGACTTCTTGTTACCTGAAAATAATTGGGACAGTTTGTTTAAGGCACAGTTACATGGATTTTCAGTTATAGTTGTTTGCAATCCTCATGAACAGGTTTCATTTTAAAATATTTCCTAAAAACATCAATCACAAATTGATTTTGGTAATAATACATTTTACTAAAAAAGATACCATTACAGTTTTATAATGTCATAAAATTATTATAGTTTACAGTTTATAGTTTTTTCTAAAAGTTTTCAAGATCAACTTTTTCTCTGGTATTCCTGTTTTGGTTAGCCATATGACAACCAATCAGTAGGATGTTCAGCGAGTCCAAATTGTCTTCCACTTTTCTTTTTAAGTCTTGAATTCTTTTGGAATTTACTTTTGTATGTGAAATGAAATACATATCAGTATTTTTTTCTTCTATATGAATGGCTGTTTGTGTTTCTATCATTTGTCAAGTAAATGCTTTCCATCACTCCACTAATTTGTGATAACAATTCTTTAAATTACTAAATTTCTTACATATGCTGGAGACAATTTCTGAACTACTATTTCTATCCTCTTCCTTTAATCTATTCGCCCCTTTCTATATCAGGATCATACATTACTTTTTATTACAATGATTTTATGTTAGTATTGTGAAGTTGTTTCCTTCCACAAAATCTTGTATTTATATTGGCTATTCTTCAGACATTTATTCTTTCATATAAACTTGAAAAATTATGCTGGGCAATTCAAGACAGAAGTAGAGATTTTACTGAAAAATATAGTAAGGAATCACTTTGACATTGTATCATCTCACCCAAGATGATATACTTTCATTTGGTAAGATATTGTTTATTTTTATAGCTTAAATAAAACACATGCCTTATTATATTGAATACATCCTTAGGTGTTTTATATTTATGTTACCTGTTGTGATTTGCCTACATCTGATTATCCCAGCCAAGGAAAACAAGTACCGTTCTTGCTATTCTTTTTCTCTTCTTCCCTCTTGCCTCCCACCCTTCTGTCTTCCCTTTCTTCCTCCCCTCCTTTCTTCTATTCTTCTTTCCCTTTTTCCATCTTTGGTTTCTTTTGGAGGTGTTGAGCATTGTTAAAGGTAAATGCAACAGGACAAAAAGATAAAATTACCAAAATAAGTATTTATGTCTTTTCACTATCAACTTAAGAGGAAAAAATTTTCCCTCTATTTTATGAATGAATCTACTAAATATTTCAGTCAGGATTCAAACTCAAGGCTGCATGGCTCCAGAGCTGTTACTTTTCTCCTAGTGAAATTACTGTTTCTTTATGGTATTTTCCCCCAAAATATGTCTTCATGTAGTACTCGCTCCTCAAATAGAGAAATTAAGAATAATTAAAAGTTAAAAGTGAGAAGACATTTTAGAATCTGCACCCATCAACAAAAGATATCCTTATTTATTTAGTCATATCTAGAATGAATCCTTTTCAGAATTGTAGTACAGTATTTATTTTTGATTGTAGATGTTCTGAGGTGCTATACTTACTTTCCTTTTACTCCTGAAGTCAGAGGTGTACAGAGTAGGAATGAAATTTACTCCAATTGAGGTTATTTTACAAATAGTACATAAAATAAAAGCAAATAAAAATAAAAAAAGAACTTCCTTTTGAGAAAAAAGAAACTTAGAACTCAGACGTTCAGCCTATTTCTCTTGGCTACAATTTTGTTTCTATTCACTTTCAAGAACAGTCTTAAAAGAAAGAAGGTAGAAGAGTAAAATATAATTCTGAGACTCAAGCACCTCATCCACTTGTATCTTCAGGCTTGTGTTTAAAAACATTACATACATTTAAGATAGATTGTCATTTGGAACCTATTTCTCTGTTTTCCAAAGGACAGTGTCATGCATGGTACTGAAATGATTGGGTCAAGATTAGTTATGGAATTATGGGCCAGTGATAGCATTTCTAAGTGACCTTAGCTGTCTCAAGTGAAAGGAAATAGGAGACTGCAGTGAGAGGTGGGGAAGAAACCAGAAAGATTTCTGGGCATTCACATTCATTTAAACGACTTAATACAAATATTGCTATAATGCTTCCCTCTGCTTCCATTCTAAATTCAATTCTCCCCATTCTAAGGAGAGCATTTGGGGTGGGCCACTTTAAGAAAGAATAAAAAGCAAATACATTTCACCTTCTTCTCTCTACCTACCCTCTTCATTGGATAGCCAAATACACAGTTTTCATAGAGGTTTAATTAAGGTCAGAATTAAAACACAGATCCTGTTTCTGTGCCTAGGGGAAAGTCAGTGCATGTGTTTTTGAAGTGTAAGTTCAAGGGCAGAGTGAAACTTGCAGAGTGGGTTTTTCCTACTAATTGGGCCCTAAGTGAGGAGACAGTGTATTTAAGAGTTATTTGTATTCTCCACCTCCTCAGAAAAAAGTATTTTAAAAGAGAAATAATCCTACCCCTGAAATAATATTTTGAGATGTGACGGTCCTTGATTTGTCACAGGATCAGGAGTTGATGCCAGGAGACACTGATCAGCATCCCATACGCATGAGAGCGGGTCAGGACAGGCACCAAGAAAGTACGATTTTTCTCTTGAAATTCTGACTACCTCATACTCCTACAGGGGTTGTATCACAATGCATACAGGTTCTTTTAAGACATTTGGTACTATCAAAATAGCTAAATTCTGAAAATGTGCAAAGACCGGAGAAATACAGATGGGGGTGAGGGGAAGCTGGGCAATTCTAGATGCCCTTTGAGTTGAACCCTTCTCACACCACAAAGTTCATATTGTAAATTTTCCCTGTTTCTTTGTTCATTCTGGTCATCCATGGTGAATGAACTTTCCAAATAAATGTAGTTTCTTAAGGCTTAACTCAATTTCCACACATCTCTGAAATCTACCTTTCCATGATTTTTCAGACATCTCTCTTTTTTCTGCACATCAGTAGAACCAATTACAGAAAGCACTCTCTTGACATAAATACACACAGAGGAATGTCTAGTTTATTTGGAGTTCCATGGTTGTAATAAACCTAAAAGACCAACTGCAATCTCCTATTTTGCATATTAAGTAACCCTGCTTTTTAAGATACATTGAATAATTTAAGTCATAGTAACAGCTTTTATTGGAAGTTTCTTCTCCCTAGTTATATTTCAGACTCTTAGAATCCAGAATAAAGATCTGACTCTTCTTTGGAGTCCCTGTATGGTCCTCAGTTAATAACTTTTCCATAATAGATGTTCATTAGATATATGTTGATTAAAAGATTAACGTACATGATTTTTTCATATGTTTGAAGTACAAGATGCTTTTGAATGCAGCCTGTAATCTCTGACTATAAAGTTGTCCTTTATCTCACCAATGTGTTGAGCTTTTCCTCAGCATACCACACTAATTTCTAAGTGATTGTCTATTAATTGTACACTAGGGAAAACAGCACATCTATTGCCTGGGTGGTACAGGATATAGATGTAGACAGCACAGTAACCTTTCTTCAGGTGCTATTACTTCACTCTGAATCAAAGATAACCAGTATTTTCCTTGTCACTACTTCTGTTTAAGCTCACAGTCAAGTCAGGGATTAGTCTTTAAATTCATTCTTTCTGAAAAAGATGAAACCCCATGCAGGTACAGAAGGACAGATTTGAATGTGGTCTGTACAAGAAAGGCGGGACACATGTGGTACCTTGTAAATCTTCAGATGATGCCAGTTAAAACTGTTAGGGAAAATAGGGAGAATTCAACAGCTCCAGAGAGTTGGATTTATCAGTGAGAATGCACCATACCTTAAGAAAATTCTTTGTGATGAACATTCACAGGAGAGAAAAGTGAGTGTAAGACACAGGTTAGAGCAAGAAATATATACAACAGGTTAAATGGCAGTCTGCTACTTAACACGGAGGAGCTCAAAGATTAGGTGTTAAAATCTGCTGGTATTAATAAATAACAAAAGTGAAGATAGCAGATCAGACTTTTGATCAAAACCATTTATCAAGAATGTGCCTTCTGCTGGCGTGGTGGCTCATGCCTGTAATCCCAGCACTAGGGAGGCTGAGACAGGTGGATCGTTGTGAGTTTGAGACCAGCCTGGGCTACAAAGTGAGCTCAAGGCCAGCCTGAATGGCATAGTGAGACCCTGTCTCAAAAACAGGGCTGGGGATCTAGCTCAGCAGTCTAAGCCTGCCCGGCAAGCTCAAGGTCGTGAGTTCAATCTCTGGTGCCGCAAAAAAAAAAAAAAAAAAAGAATGTGCCTTCTTGAGTACAGGGTCTGAACTTTATCTTACGGTGGGGTGGTAATTCATGGTGACATATTAAGTCAGGGGGGCTCCTCGATGTGAATGAGATTCTCAATCAAGGAGAGATAATAGAATTAGAAACTATAAGGGAAGTCAATCTCCTTCTTACCTCTAATCTCAGTGACTCTGTGTCATCAGCCAGGTAATTTAAGTGGATTAGTAGTCCTTGGTTTCCATTGACAGGCTTAGTGTTTTTATTTTGGTGAGGGTTCAACAAGCAGAATACTGTAGGAAGTTCTATGTGAGTGAAAAACAAAATTCCTTCGAAACGTATCATGTGGCCACCATTGCAGTGGCATTCAAATCACTTGCAAATGGCATAAGACTACGAATTGATTCATACAGGTCGGGTTAATTTTCAAAGTACATCCTAAAATGTTATAAACTAGTGATGAAATGGTAATTTCCTCATCAAATATTCAGCATCTCCCAGCATTTGTGAGGTTATTCCACTGCCACAAACAGCCATAAACATTTTATCATCCAGGCTCTTGAAGTTGAGTCAGAGGATTTTGAAAGAAGTTAATAATTTCTGAGATCCTACTGTGTGCTAAGCACTTTACAAAGATAGCCTTCTGCAATCTCTACAGTAAACCTGAGTATCAAGATTAGCATACTAGATCTATTAATGGAACGCACAAATTCAAATGGGTGTAATCTACTAAATATAGCATCTTCATGATCCAATCTTCTTCATTCAGTCAAGTTGATAATTAAGATTAACTGAGACACTAACCCTTGGTTCTCAGTACTATAAAGAAAGAGGTAATCTTAATATTTGGACAAATGTCAATTTTCATTTCTTTGAATTTAAAAAAAGTACCCTAAAAACAAGTAAACATGTTCAATATATATGAGATGAGATGGAACGCTCTTCAATTTCTCAGTGTTCATAATCAGATATCAAGGTCATTATTTATGGTGTGTGACTCACAATTGGATCTTTGGAAATTTTGCCCATTCTAATCAGTGTAATAGAAAAGAGGAAATGATCAAGATGTCAAGATAGATGTCAGTGATTAAATTAGATTTGAGCCAGTTTGATGACAGAGAGTTTATACTGCCTCCTAACTGCCCCAGAATTCTAGGAAATTTCTCCTCTCCTCATTACTTGGAAGAAGTTTTGAGATCAATCCAGTGCAGTACCACATCTCTTCCAGTCTTTGTAGATAATACATAATTTAGGAGGAAATGTTTTCAAATAATATTTGACAAAATATAGTCTAAGAAAGAAGTAAACCAGTATTGGAATTAAAGGCAACTGCAGAAAGAACTATAGAATGGCATGCATTTTTAACACACAGCACAAAAAACATTTTCTCCTCAATTCCCAGTTGCATTGCAATGGCCATTTGTAAATCATTTTTAATTGTCTTATTAAGCAGCTTAGAGTGCAGCAGTCAAAAGCTGGTGGTGTTTTGAGACCTGGCATAGCCATGAGGCACGGATCAGTAGTCAAGATAATAGAAGATGCAGGATTATATAACCAGTTATGGTCAGCAGGGAAAGTGGCTTGGAGAGAGAGTGGTACATGGCTGGTTCTGAAGAGACACTGATGTTAGACAGTATGAAACCTGACATTATGGTTCCAGGGAACGAAGACCCCTCACCACACATGCACACACATCAGTCACATGCAATTCCATGACTGCATTGGGAAAAGACAACTGTCAAAAACAGTGATCTCAGTTCAAGGAGAAATTTCTCATGCAGTGCTTTGAGCCATAACAAAAAGGCTACTTATAAAAGAGGCCCCACAGTTTGAATGCTGTTTCTGAGTAAATTCACAGGAAGTTGGATTCTTTCCCTGATGAAGACATACAAAAGGGCAGCAGAGTGGAATCTTCCTCTAAGAAATGCAACTGTAATTCCATAAAGACAATTTTCAGAGGTGAGCGTAGTGTGTCACAACTGCATGATTCATAGTTATGACATCTTTAGACCCAAAATAGATCAAAGATTCCTTCTCATTCCTCTACAGACTTAATTGTATTACACTGCTCTAAAACATACTAGGGAAAAGCTGAAAACTTCTGAATTAATTATTATGCTGCTTCAGGAAGTAAGAAGAGCCAACAGTCTGTGGTTACCCAAGGAGGGGCTGGAGAAACACAGGATGAGTTCCTCACTCAGGGATTCCATGAAATGTATTACCCTTCTTAGACCATCTCTGAGTAGGAAA
>RJWT010012389.1:0-22509 GCA_004365215.1 Cuniculus paca
TAGTTAGCACATAATCTCCTGTGGCTGAATGTTAGCTTCCTCACAATATTTTCTTGTATTATTCAACTCCATTTTTTATAAGAGTCTGAGTTATGGTCATTTAAAAATAGTTTACAAATAGTGTTTTAAGTGCTAACTTTTTGGATTTCACCAAATATTCTATATTCTACATAGATACATATATAGATACAGATATATAGATATAGATACAGATATAGCTAGATAGCTATAGATATATGCATTCTACATAATATGTTTTGCTCGGCTGTATCCAACACACACACACACACACACACACACACACACACCCATTGACTTGGGATTGTTGGTAGACATTCTCCAGTGGCATCATATGGAACTACTAATCTGAAGCTTATGTTTTTCCATTCAGGAGCCAATACACCAAAGGGAGCTCATGTTTTTCCACATAGGTACCGATAGGCCAAAGGGAGCTCGTGTCCTAATTCATCTGTTTGGGTTTCTCACGCTTGGAGTCAATGATTCAAGGCAACAAAAGAATCACTTTTATTGTATGCCCTGTTGCCAAGGACTTTCCTGTCCATGCCCCAACACAGCACTTTTTTGGCAATGATTCTGGCTCCTGAGATAGAGGAGACCCCACTCACACTCACTAGCAGCTTTTACTTCCTTTGAGTAGATATCAGTAGGGCAGGATAAAATGTAGTGGAGTCAGTGCCCTTCTCAAACCCAAAAGGTGGCACAAATAAATAAATATCTTACAAGTGGTATATATCCTGGGTCTCTGAGTCAATGAGAGAGTCAATGTGTTTATGTTTGTGCTTGTATTTGTGTTTGTGTTTGTGTTTGTGTGTGTAAGTGTGCTCATTAGATGAAGTAAATATTTAATTTTCTTCCTACATTCTTTCATGTAATGCAAAACACAGTTTCCCATCTATTGTTTTTATTTTTCTCCATGTGCTTTTATTTTAGTGTCTGTTAATCCTAGTTTATACTTAGTCTCATAGAAAAACAAACTCAAGATTCAAGTTCCTTATTGGCTCACCAGCAGACTGATGGCCTAGCCCACAGACCATTGATGGCGAACCTTTAGAGCTTTCAGTGATACAAACGGCCCACTGCAGCACACATGCCTTAGGTTCACCAATTTTGCCATAGACTATGCTCAATGAATACCTAAATAAATAAGTGATTTTAAAAGTTTGGAATTGACTGAACCAGATACATTTTTTAAATATTATGGACAACATTCTCCATGATGTCTTTCTATTTATATTGGTTTACAAATACATCTTTTAAATTTTAAAATTGAGAAAATATTCTTATCAGCATCCAACATATGGTCATGATTTTCATGAGAATATATTTTGTTAGTCCTCCTTACAAATTTCAGTATTTTGATTTCTTATGTGTAATGGAAAAACTGCTGTGATGGATAGAATTGTTGCATACTGCATTGTGAGATTCATTGCACACATTTAGAAGTAGCATGATATGCTGGTTTTTAAACGTTCTTCTTCATGAAAGGCATTAAAGGATATTTGGAAAACAAGGGGGAAATAGTCCCACAATCCCACAACTGCAATGCAATCATGATTTAACATCTAGATATACTCCCTTCCGGGCCTGTTTTCCTATGTGGAGTTTCCACGGCTGTAGGTGTGAAATGACACACCAGCTAAACTTCAATGTCAGGATTGAATTGTGAAATTCAGGAAGAGGCAAGTCCCAGCAACTGAGGCATTATTTTTATAATTTATATCTCTCCATTTTGAAAAAATAGTTGTTGCTAAGAAAATCCCTCCAAAAGTTTCACACCCCAAGGCAAAGAGAAATTGGAACCACCTAAAGGGGCAGAAATCAGACATCTGCTCAGAGTACACTAGAGAGGTGGCTGCATATGGTGGAGCATTTTGGAGGTAAGTAGAATGCCACTTAAACATGGCTTTGTATTAATATTATTATGCACAGTCTGCAAATGTAATGATCCCTAGTAACAAATCTGCACATTTAACAATTTCTAGTAACAGAAACCTAGAAAAGTGCAACTCATCATCAAGGACTTGATCCATGGAAACATCAACTTAGAGCAAACTCTCCCTGTGTTCAAAATGGTACAGAAAGAGAAAACTTGGATGGAAAACAAATGAGCCAGCTAAGTCAAAACAAGACAATCTTTTGGTCAAATATAAGCTAGATATCTTATCACATTTTAGAAAAGAAGACTGGAGGTTAGTATTAAGGTTTTGTTTTGTTACATTCAAAGTTTACAATGAATTACATTTATGCCAACCATTAAAAACCTCTAGAAAGTTTTCATTTCAAATTGGGTTCAACCAAGCTAAAGTATCTTTTGATTACTTCATTAAATACTAAATTAGATCCCACCCTTCACTCCCCATCTCCCTTACACCTGTTCTGTTAATTACAGAAACCTTAATCAAGCTTAAGCCAATGGCGTGCAGATTTGAGATTCTGAAAACACGATACCATGCACAGAGAGATAAAAGAACCATCACTCACCTCACAGGAGAGTTCTTCCCAAATGTGTTCCAGGGTGAGTGTGATAATATTTACACATAATTAGATGACATAATCAGGTATGTTTTTCATTTTTAGTTCTTGGGCATATTTGTGTATTACATAATATGTGACATTTTAGATCCTCATTGACAACGTGATGGATAGATAGATAGAATTTGATAGAATCCATTATACTAAATATCATCCTTTGGTAATATATGATACCCTATGCAATGCACACACCAGAACCTATTTCTTCTATTGCTCAAGATCCAGATTGGCAGGGTTATTTGGAAAACACCAAAGTAGACTATTTCCTGGAAAAGTTAAACAACTCATACACAAAGGTTGAGACTCTTTGATACTACATATGGAACTAGATATCCTACACTGAGAAAGGAAATGCACTATTTAAATTCTGGGTTTTTATTTTTGTTTTTGAGATGGGGTCTCACTATGCAGTTCAGGCTGGCCTTGAGTTCACTTTGTAGCCCAAGCTGGTCTCGAACTCACAACGATCCTCCTGTCTCAGCCTCCCGAGTGCTGGGATTACAGGCGTGAGCCACCACGCCCAGCTATGTTTTTTTTTGTTTTTGTTATTTTTTTGTAGCTACTTTTGTTTTTGTACAACAAACCAACTCCTTATTCTATTTATGTAGAACAGTTACTTATACAGAGTAGATATTTAGTTACATAAGTAACTTCACATAGATGCTAGTTTTATTATTCCATCCATTTTGGTAAGGTGTATGGCATAATAAAACTATGAGTTCACTAAAGCATAACCCTCCTGAAGTCAATTGTTTCATATTTTGATTCCTAAATCCTTGCAAGGATGTCATCCAACAGGACCCAATCCCAGGAGCTGTGCGGAGGAATTTGACAACATTTAGGAAAGAAGAAGAAAATTCTAACCAGAGACCACTAGGCCTCTTCTTTTCAAAGCAGCAATAAGTGATGACTCTCTTCTATCATATATAATTAATGTGGAGTTTGGCAATTTCTGAGCAGAATGAATAAAAAATAAGATGTGCAGCCATGTGAAATAGCTTTGGTTAAGCTTTGACTGAGAATAACTAAATTCAAGATCCAGATGTGTGTGTTTGTTTGTGGGTGTTAGAGAGAGAAAGAGACAGAGCAGAGAGACAGAGTGAGAACAAAATATAGTATGTTCTATTTCCTAGTAGGGTTGGCAGGGTGGGCCATCTGTCCTGACAAGGAGTATTTTCTCACTGACATTATTTTAAAAGTCAGTTATGCTGTTACTTTTACATTTTCAACAGACAACACACTTTCGCCTACACTCAGGGCAGACCCACTCCATTCCCCACCACTACTGTGATATAGGCTTGTACATACGGTTACCTTATGCTTACAAAGCAAAATCAGCTGGAGGAGTTGCTTCTTTTAGCTCCATTTGAAGGGGAGGAACTTACAATTTGAGTGTAAATAACATGCCCTTGGTCATACAGCTAATAAGCAATCAAGTCAGGATCCAAATGCAGAACATTCCCACCCAAAAGCTGCATTATGTAAAACATGGGACTCCATAGAAATAGTGATAGGGTCATTACTCAGAGAGAAAGAAAGAGAAGAAAAGTCAGAGAATACATAGAAAGTCACAGGCTTCAGGCTGGGAGTGTGTCTCAGTGGTAGAGCACTTAGCTATCACAAGTGAGGCCCTGTGTTCCATCCCCAACACTGTGGGGAAAATAAAAGAGAGAGAGTAGGTGGTTTTAGTTTTTGGCCTAAGAAGATTTTTTTTCATTTCTTACTATTTTATTTTTTAAAATTTTATTTTATTTTATTTCAGTTACCATCTGTTACAGGCTGATTTCACTCCTCCCTTATATTGAAGCCCTAGCCCTAGTAGCCCAAAATATGATTATCCTACGAGCTGGGGCTTTTAACTAGGTAATTAAGGTAAAATGCAGCCAACTGGATAAACCTAACTCAATCTGATGAGTGCCCTTGCAGGAATAGGAAACTAACACAGAGAGTACAAGGGCAAGCCCACGCGAAAACACGGTATGGAAAGAAGTCCTGTGACGACGCAGGAAGGCAGTCATCTACAAGTCAAGAAGGGAGTCCCCAGAAGAAACCAGTCCTACCGATACCTTAGTCTCAGACTTCCAACTTCCAGTACTGTGAGACAATAAATTTCTGTTGTTAAAATAAGTCAGTCTATGGTCTTTTGTTAGAGTAGCCCAGCAAACCAACGCACCATCAGTAGATCACATAGAGGTGACATTTTGGTGATCTTCCCTGGGCTGAGACCTGCCAAAGCCAGTTGCCCAGGGTGACTCATTAGTGGTTCTTTCAGTTCAACAAGCACAAATCTAGAGGACCAAGCCAAGGACACACTGTCGTTTGTACCCAAAGTGGAGGTGAGGCTGGCTACACATCCAAATTTCTCTGAGGGCTCTACCCCACCTTTCTCTTTTGCCTTTGTCAAAATATTTCCCAGAACACGGTACGAAAAGGAATACTGGTTGTCAGTGGCAGAGGAGCTCCGCTTTAGGAGCTACTGAATCAGGGCCTTCACCAAACATGAAATGACAGAACTGTTTCCAGCAGAGGATTAATCGAGCCAACTCAAGGCAAACACAACATATTTTGGCATTGCTTTTGACAGATGGAAATAAAACAAACATTAGCAACCGGATTGCAGCTAACAATATGCGAAATTAAAGAAGGTACCTTTTTAACTTTGTCTGGAAGCCCACTGACTTTTCTTATAAGATCTGCAGAAGAAAAAAGACAGAGCTGTTAATCTCGTTATACAACCAGTTAGCACATGCAAACAAGGGGAATTAAAAGTCTTTGCATTCAGGGGAGGAAAGAGATATTTGACACATATATTTATTAAGGAGACTGGACTGGAAAATAGCACTGCTATATTAATCAGAAATGGTGTAAAAAATACTTAAATAATACAACAGAACGTGCACAAGCAGCATAAGCTGCTTACAAATGGAAGCCTAAGGTCTACGTATTTTTTATTTGAAGGTTAAATTTTCAATTAATTTTTTCAGCCTGTTGCCATCCCTTCCAAGCATCACTATTAATTGCTATAAAAGAATGTCTCTCGCTGTTTGAATTCCGGACATGGAAACCAGGAACTGTCAGCCATCTAATGGGCATCAGAGTATTGGGGCAGAAATCAAAATTACTGTGTAAAAGCTAAACTAAAATATCAGCTGCTGAGCAGCCAACTGATCCATTAAAAACCCCTTTTTTTATTTGTGCCTTTTTCATTCGTTTGCTATCTTAGTACATTTGTGTTGCTATGACAAAACTATTAGGATGGGTGCTTTATAAATGATAGAAATTTATTTCTTACAGTTCTGGAGAATGGCAAGTCCAAGGTCAAGGTGCTGGTAGGTTGGGTGTTGCATGAGGGCCAGTTCTGTGCTTCCAGGATGGTGTGCTGGATTCTGTGTCCTCACGTGATGGAGGAGCAGAAGACAGACCCACTGCCAATTAGATGGCCTTACTTGTCTGATGACATAATCACCTCCAGAAGACTTCTTCCCCTTAGTACTATTATGTTGGCAATTAAGTTTCAACATATGAATTTTGGGAGACATACTCAGACCATAATACTCAATTTTTTTTATTATTTTAGAATGCAAGACAGAAAAAAGGTTACAAATAATACAGAATTTAAAAAAAAAATAACAACAGTAAGAAAGCAACACTAGCCAATACATTCCATACTGTCATCTTAGAAGTAGTTGCTCAGGTTACAAGATCTAGGCATAAAAAATGATCAAACAATCAAACAATGACAGCACAAATTGTTCTTTTCGATGAACAAAGATAGTGGTATAGTTATCTTGCACATATATACATACATGTGTGTAAACCTACATACATATAATCTTTTCCTTTCTTCCATTTCTCCTTTCCCTTATCCCAGTTGTTCTAAGTTACATCTCAAAGCACTAGTCCCTCATTGAAAAGTGAAAATAAACACTTTCTATTATCAGAATTTCTAAACCTCTCAACTTCACGGGTTTGTGACAGACCATTGTCTTACATATGTTCAGTGTACACAGAGGCAAAACAATCAATAGCATTCTTCTTTAGAATAGAACAACAAGCCAGGTTTGGAGGCATACATCTGTAAGAAATACCAGCCCTAAGGGAGGTTGAGGCAAGAGGGTCAGAAGTTCAAGCTTGGCCTGGGAAGATTAGTGTCTTGAGGACATCCTATCTCACAATAAAAAGGGCTGAGAATGTAATTCGACAGGAAGATCCTGGGTTCAGTCCCTCTCACCCACCCCCAAAAAGAAATATGGAACAAGACGTGGGAAAACATGTCCTGACTGTAAGGAAACTCATCCATGTCTTCTGCTGGATCAGTTAGCACTGGGGTCGCTCTTCACAGCTAACACCTTCACCGTCTGCAAGAATTGGAAAGAAAGAAAATTTAAGAAGCCATTGGATGACGACCAGTTGGGCTTGGAAAGAAGATTAACTTTTTAGTTGAGATCAAGATTAGAATGAAGGTTTGGGATGAAGATACACTTACATATGTTTTAGCTGGAAGATAAATGTTTTAGATTTAGAGTCAGAATTAAGTATAAGAATGAACTTAAGTTATGAATAAAGGAATAATGTGATTGAAAATAAAATTTGTGGATTTTGTTTAATTTTAAATTGCTGGTTATCATGGAAAAATCATGCGGATTTTTTTTAGGCAAATCTAGTTCTGCAACCCAGTTCCATCTCTTAATATTTATGTAACCTGTACAAGTCACCCAAATTCTCAACCTCAGTTTCTTCCTCTCCAAGACTGAAATTACAATTTCTACTCTGCTTTCTTGTAGTTTTTACATTTAGCCAGCAAACATAAATGTGAAGATGATAGGTTAGATCAGTGATTCTCAACTAAGAGTTATTTTCCCCCTTCTTCTCAAAATGACACTTGGCATTATTTGGAGACTTTTTTGATTGTCACAACTTGGTAGTGGATAGAGACCTAGGATATTGTTACATATCCTAAAATTCACAAGACAGCCACCTTAGTAATTATTTTTCTACAAATGTCAATAGTATTGATACAGATAAATCCTGTATTAGAAACAGATAGCTAGATGATAGAAGATAGTTAATGGAGAATTTGATGATTTATGGATAGATCACATGATTAATACATAGAAGAGATATATTTTGACAAGGAACACACTAGGCATTCAATAAATGAAAATGATTTTTTATTAAATCTGATGACAGGATTAATAGCATGAAAGCTAGGATGAAATGAAGGATGATGCTAAAGATGAAATAATAATCTTGGTTATGAGAATGTGCCTATCACCATGCTAAGTGTCCTTTGCTAAGAGTAAGATTAATGATAGAGCTATGGGCTGAGCTGAGGTTGGGGTCAAGGATAAAACTATGTGGCAACCCCACTCTTAGACTATTCTGAAGGACTGGCCAAAATCCACACAACCCCACCACCGTAAAACATCCTAGTTTGAATTCTTGCAGTGGGAGAGGTAGAGCAAAATTGATGTAACACTACCCATGAGTATGGTTATGATTTCCCACTTTCCATGCCATTGGTATCAAGATATCTGGAGCATGCTTGAGACAGGATCTACTCAGTGTTTGTACCTGTTGCTCTGAGGAAGAAGCTGGAGGGATTTGAGTTCATGTGAGGAGAGAATTCTAGGTGCATGCTGATACTAAACTAATTTTGAGAAAAGGCAGCTTTTTTTAAAATTTGTGCTTAAGACAACAGGAATTCTATGAGGTTCAGACTAATACATTTTTCTGATCTGTCTCTGTCCACAGGGGTGGTAGGCACCCCCTGGATCTACAAGGCAGGGCCTTTGAGAGGTAACAGGAGTGTGAACTGTCAGGAGTCACACCTTACTCTCAGGAGAGCAGGTCAGCATAACTACACCAAAATTTCAAGAAGACATATCTGTTATTTAATTGTCCATAAAAATATACCTAAACCACTGCACAGACTCCTGGCTAGAGAAATGCTGCTCAAACAGAAAGTGAGTTGTCTGACTTGAGCGTAGGAATAAGGAAACGATGAGAACAGACTTGCTGACAAATTTCCTGCAACATGCCAGTCAGAAGTCACTAACTCCAGGCTCTTTGAGTCCATAAAGGGGTGTCTCCAGTAGTAGCTACTTCAACTCACAGGCCTTTTGGGCAACCAGGATGAAACATGCCTCAATCTGTGTTCTTACTCCAAACCCAGACCATGGACTCCTGGTGACTAACCATGTCCCGGACACTCAGTATAAAACATGGAGGCCTGGGTTGGGGATTTAGCTCAGTGGCCTAAGCACTTGCCTGGCAAGCGCGAGGTCATGAGTTCAATCCCAGTACCACAAAAAAATAAAAATAAAAATAAAAATAAAAATAAAAATAAAAATAAATAAAACATGGAGGCCCTAGTGGGCGACATGGATGTTTTGTTCCCAAGAAGAAAGGTTCTTCATATAAATTTATAGGGTAGAATGTGGTTATTAAAGTTTATTTCTGGATGTCCCCCAAAAGCCTAACAAGCTCATACATACAGTTTTTGGGAAGTGCCTGGGTCATAGGTATGTGATACTGGATTAGTCCACTAGAGTGGTAGTTGTGGGTGATGGAATTGTTGAAGAGCAATGCCCCACCCTAGCTGTGGCTGGCACCAACCAATAGATTTGTAGCCTGGATAGGATTTAAAGATAAAAAGGAAGGCAAGTTTGCTGTTTCATGCCTCCTGCCTGTCCTGTCATGGGCTGTTTGTCCTCTGTAATGCCCCTCTACCATGCTACTCTGCTTTGGGGCCAAGCGATTATGAACTGAAATTCCTACAAACTGTGAGCTAAATAAACCTTGCCTCCCTTAACTGGCAGGTGTCTAGTATTTTGTTCCAGCACGAAGAAAGTAACTTAGACATTGGTTTACACATCAGTCTCTTGAATCTGGTTTCAGGCACAATTCCCCATGACCTAGATCTTCCCTGGATATTCTCCCAAAAAGCATTGGTGAGAAAAGGAAAGGTCAAAGTCTGAATCATAGTCATGGTGTCCTTGCTCTTACATCCTTGATGGACTCCTCAGGGGAAAAAAGAGCAATCATAACCACAATTCATCTTGGAACATTTCTATTAGTTCCAGATCTTGTACTTGTTTATAACGAAGCCTTGTTCCCAGCTCCCAGTCCCAGGCAACCATTGATCTGTTTCCTGTCTCTACAGATTTGCCTTTTGTCTCTGAAGATCTGTTTCTGTTTCTATAGATTTGTTATTTGGTATAAATGCCATGATCTATTATGCAGTCTTCTGTATCTGGCTCCTTCCACTTAGCATAATGCTTTTTGAGATTCACCCATGGTGTAGTATGCATCAGTACTTTATTCCTTTATATTGCCAAATAATAGTCCATTGTATGGATGTACCCCATTTAATTTACTCATTCATCTATTGAAGGCTAATTGTGCTGTTTACACTTTATGGCTATTATGAATCATGTGGCAATGAATTTTCATGTATAATCTTTGTATGGACATATCTTTTCAATTCTCTTAGGTAGAACTGCTAAGTCACTTGGTAAATTTATGTTTCTACTGATGGAATACTGGGCAGCCATTAAGCCAACCTCTCCCTCAGTCTGTGTGGGTAATAAAGGGACAGCCTGAGGACTCACCTACCGTGGTTTTACATCCCTCATTCCCTGAGAGACCTATTAAACCTTTCGAAATTCCACACTCCTATAAAGTGAGGACAGCTTTGTAGTGTCCACCTGAGGTTGCAATTCCAATCAAATAATTCAGTAAAATCAAAAGACGTGAAACATCTTGAAGGGCTGACAACATGAAAGATGATAATGTGATATTACTGTTGTCATTAGTATTACTCGCTTGTCATCTGTGACTTAAAATGATGGAGTTTTAAGATCTGGCTGGTAGATCAGGAAACAGCCAAGATCTAATGCAAAAAGCCTTTGAAATTAATGGGTCATCCCATCATTTCCCCTTCTTGTTGTGGGATCGTCTGTAAAGAAAAGATTCACTTAAAAAATGATACCCCTAACCTCATCCCTCAGGGCTTCTGCAGGATTAAGCAGATTGGTAGCACATATAACCCAGGCCCTAGAGATTGTGTGGTGGTTGTGACCTCACTATAATTTCTGTCTGGAAAGGCTGTATACCTCAAGGGAAGCCTTGAAGAACCAAACATGTTGAAAGATAGGGTATTTCATCTTATTCATTTATTTTATTCTACTTGAGATATATTCACATAGAATTTTGATATATTTCTTTTAAACAGAAAAAACAATTGTATTATACTTAATACAAAGATAGAGCTCTTTTTCAAGGTGCATTTATATTGATGATACCAGCAGATTATTAAGACTTGTGGCTGTGGCCCCAGTGGCTCACTCAAATCACTTGGGGACATTTGGTCACATTCAGTGAGCACCCCTTCCCCACTCTCCCAGTGGACCCCCAATGAATTCAGGAAGAGGCTCTGAAATCTGGATTCTTTTCTTTTCTAGGTTGTTCCCATGTATAACCAGAATTCAGAACTGTTGCTACAGACTCCAGCAGAATTGGCAGAGGCTCTTTTTTTCTATTCTTTAATTGGAAGAGTGGGAGACAGGCTGTAACCCTTGTCTAATGTCATATATCAAACTTTTGTTGTCTCTGGAATTTGAACCAAGGTCTCCTCCAGATAGTCTTGTGCTCTATTTTCTACACAACATTTTCTAGAAAGCAACAAAAGTAAAAGTAAGAACCACAATAGAGGAGGAAAGTTGACTCCTTGGGAGAGGGGGGAAGCACCAATGTGTGGCTGCAGTGTATTTACCCGGAATACATTCAAGGGAGAATTCACCTTGCCTTCCCTTGCATACGCCAAAACCAGGACTGAGTTTGTTATAAAATGCTTACTGTAAAGTAGTTCATTGAGAGGTGGAGATTCTAAAGGGATAGATAAATCTATAAGCAAGACTACTGAGTTGGTAAAATGCCCAGCTCAGCAGTTCAGCGCCAAACACAGAAAGGCTTTGTGAGCAGGTAAGTGCCTTTATTATGGTAATCAGCTCTGGGCCCATGAAACTATGAGGTCACTGGTGTTTCTGGGATGCTCTAGAGCATGGATGGAGGTGAGTCTGTGCAGTGAGCACAGAAATATATAACTGGAAGCACACAAGTGGGCCATGGCCTTTGACCCCTCTGCACCAAAGGCCTGGCAATTTTTAGTCAATTTGTGAGACAGTGGGTTGATAGGAGGAAAGGCTGCACTGGAAGAAATGTTCTGGAAGAATCATTAGATTTGACAAAAAAAAATGGAAATTCAAGATCATAAGCCAAGCTTCTCATTTTATAGATCAAAGAAAACAAAATCTGGAGAGAAGTTATTTGCTTCAAGGCCACAGAGCTAAGGGGAGTGGCAGATGTATCTCCATGTCTAGTGGTTCTTCCATCACTAAAAACCAAATAAACCAGAAACCTCAGGCAAAAGGCAGACCAGCCCTGATTACTATCATGGTTTTTCTCCCCTCTGTGTTCTGCCTGTGAAGCAAACTGCCATTTTGGCTTCTACTCCTTGTCCAGAGGCTCTAAAGAATACTGGAAATCTAGACTCTGGCTCCAGCATTGCTGTGTATCTTGGAGTAAACCACCTATGTGCTTCAGATTCTGCTTAAGTAAAATGGTAAGTGTGAAGAGACAATTCCAGTGACGCGGTGCCTGGTCTACTACCCAAAACAGGGTTGGAGAAACTAACAGTCAAATCTGACCTCACTTGTTTTTGTAAATAAATTTTTATCAGAACACAGGAATTCCTAGCCATGAATGTATTTGCTGACTATGGTTGCTATATACGCTGCTGGCAAAGTTGAGTGAATGCAACCAAAACCACCACAAGGCACTCCAAACTGAGTCTGTCTCTGGCCCTTGACAGCAGTGTTTGCTAATGCCTGTAAAACGATATTTCCTCTTGAGATAACAAAGGCACACACACACGCACACGCACACACACCCTTCCTACCATATATTGTATATACTTATTCCTGGTAAAGATAATTTTTCTGCTAGTGTGTTTGCTTGTGGTAGAAAATTATTTTAAACATATGGCTAAACACAAAAACAAACCCAATAAAAGACATTCATTCTCTCCTTGTTTTAATGGATACTAATATTCTATTAGATACGCTTGCAAAACATTGTATCACATGGATCTATATTCATTAAAAATCTGGATTTGTCTTAGAATAAGGAGAAAATATATTTATCTGCATGCACATAAATGACTTAAGAGGCCAGCACTAGCATAACGTTATGGATATCACTCTATTTTGGCATTTCCATCTATTCCAGATGAGTGGCAGGGTCTCATTTGTGAGATACACAATCTGAACTGCCAGGTACCCATTTTACCAGAGGTTCATGAGTTGTTAAATATATAATTTAAAATAAAATCGCAATTTTGGGTTATGACAAAGTAATCTTTACCAGAAATACTTAATGCATTGCTTAAGTACTAATATAAATAGGGCAACATTAAAAGAAAATGTTTCTTTATTGTCAAGTAACTTTTTCATTTATTCTTATCCTTAATCCACTTAGTGAAACCTCAATCTTAGGGCTCAATCTTAATTGGAATGTCCTTTAATCATCACTATTTCTTTTGCTAAGAAAAGCAGAGCCACCGAGATTTCTCTAGACCCCAGGTTTGGCACAACTTTATTTGAAGTCAAAGCCACCATGGCCATTCAATCTCCCATGACCTCATCCCAGGACATATTTTTGTTACATCTTCTTCAGACATGACCAAGACAAAGACAAATATCTGACTCTTTGGCTCTGGCAGCATTAACATTTGGTTGCAATATTTCTTCACCATATTATTTGTCTTTTTGAGGACCTTTGAAAGCAGTGTATGTGTATATGTAGTGTGCAAATGTGCACATGTACCTTAGCTCTAATCCCCTCTTGGCCTTGTAGCTGAGTTGAATGTCAGATGAACACAAATTAACACCAAGACTCACCTTTAAAAAGTCTCCCTTCACACTATTCCTCCAACACAGAATTTGAATTTAAACATGTTTCTGCTGATGGCATTTTTTTTTCCTCTTAGAAGGCCAGGAATATACTATGTTACTACCTGGGCACAGAGTCATAGAGATAAATTATTGAGATGCAGATAAGCATTACTTGTAACATTACTATTGCATTAGTGCTCATGACTGTACAAGGCAAGGAGGGGCAAGTCAAAAGCCAAAGTTTCCACCTGGTTTCCTAGTTCCATTTTGGAGTGGGCATTTGTCTTACATGGACACCCAGTTCTCCAGATGAAGGGAACAGTATTTTTAAGATTTGGGATTTTAGACCTCTTCTTCAGCCATTGGAATAGCTTTTACTAAACCCAGTGGCAAAGCTCCAGTCACATATTAGGCATCACAACCTCAAGCCAGGATCCAGCATTGTGTTAGGTGCAGGACCAAGGGGGTCTCTTATAGTTATTAGACAGTTCTTAAACATATCATAAATATCTATTACCAGGAAGAAAATGATAAGAAAGTTTGTTTCTTAGTGACAAGAAAGT
This sequence comes from Cuniculus paca, assembly GCA_004365215.1. Lineage (NCBI taxonomy): Eukaryota > Metazoa > Chordata > Mammalia > Rodentia > Cuniculidae > Cuniculus > Cuniculus paca. Next base: position 14,072 of record RJWT010012389.1, read on the forward strand.
TTATTTCTTAGTGAAAGATTTTTCTCTCTTGATACTTAACCTATCTACACAGATGTTAGGCTGTGCACTATAATGGGGGACCTTTAAAATACCCATAATGAAAATACTTTTCTCTGGAATGATCAAGGAAAATTATGTTTTTCTCCTAACCACTGTAAAAACATAGTAACAAAATAACTCAAAAAGATAATATCCCTCCTGAATCTATCCCTCTTAAAATCACATAAAAGAAGGGTATCACCGGGCGTGGTGGCTCATGCCTGTAATCCAGCACTCGGGAGGTTGAAACAGGTGGATCGTTGTGAGTTCGAGACCAGCCTGGGCTACAAAGTGAGTTCAAGGCCAGCCTGAATGGTATAGTGAGACCCTGTCTCAAAAACACCAGGGCTGGGGATCTAGCTCAGCAGTCTAAGCGCCTGCCTGGCAAGCGCAAGGTCATGAGTTCAATCCCCAGTACCACAAAATAAATAAATAAAAATAAAAATAAAAGAAGGGTATCGATACAGGGTGACTATACTTGGGATCACAAGGACACCTGGAATAATTACTTAAAATGTTTGTTCCCCAGGACCAACTCATACACATTGTGCTTCTTGAGATTTGGAGTCAGGCTCAGATTTGCACTTTTGAGATAGGGTCTCACTATATGTTTTAAATTGGTCTTGAACTCACTGTGTAACCCAGGGTGGCCTTCAACTTGGGGTAATCCTCCTGTGTCAGCCTCCCTAGTGCTAGGATTATAGGTGTGTGCCACCACACCCAGATTTTGTACTTTTAATAATGCCCCAAGTGCTTGAATGTTAGTAGTCAGAAGACCAAACTTTGAGAAGCATCACAATAGTATGGTCAATTCCACTCATATTTTCTCATACAATACCTAAGTCTCAGGCTTCTAATTTTGTGCTTCAGCTTCCTGTTATCTGCTACATGTTTATGTACATTGCATATATGTTTTTCAGCCCAGTAAATTTAAGAGGTCAGAATTTAGGTCCCAAGTCTTCTTTTAAACAAATTTATTCAGATAGACTCTTATAATACCACTAAGGGGCCAAAGGACATTTTAGCATCCACTGTATTTTACCATGTTGTTTTCTCCTATTGTTTTGAAATTTATATTTAAATCAAAAGATTGAAAGACCCCATGTTTACCATAATAACACTAACAATGTGTATTTACATTTATTTTTACTTTCTGCTACTAATTTAGTCCCTGTAAAATGATATCTTAAGGTAGATTTAATTTGTACTTTCAGATTTCTGGCAAACATTCATGCTTTCTTCTTTTCCTTTTTTTTTTTTTTTTGTATTACATTATTTTGTTTTGCTCCTAGTTATAAGATTTCCAGAGTTACCACAAAACTTTGCATCTCTTTCTGGGTTCAGGGCAAGGTTTTTGCTCCTTTCCTCATTGTCCAGATGACTAATACTTAACAAAAAGGAGACCAAATGCCAGTGATGGAGCAGGGATGGAGGCTTCATTCACCACCCAGGGCTGATACTGTTGGTCTCACTACTTTGGTCTTAAGGCAAAACCCTCTAGGTGGGAGGCACAGAGGAAACAAGTTATCCCAAGCTGGGTTCCCTGGGAGATGGATTCTGAGACCAGGATTTGTGTCCAGGAGATTTGGGGGGAAGTTTTTTATGCTGCAACTGACCAAATGACCTAGTTTAGAGTTGCTGTCTCAACCCTGGAGATCTTTAAAGCAGGAATGAGCTGTCAGAGTTCTGAGGCCAAGGCCTTTTTCTTTGCAATCACATGGAACAGTCATTTGATGGGAATGGATTATTAGAATGGGTGAGGCAACACTTATCATCGGAAGGCAAATCCTTGCAAAGCACTTAACTGTGATTTCTCAGTCACCAGGGCCACCAGCAACTGGCAATGACAGCCTCACCTTTGAGAAGGGACACTGGCGTCCCCAGCTGTCCTCTGCAGAAGGAACCTGATGCTTACTGAAAATCTACAGATTCTTTAATGTGTGATCTCGTTCCAAGTATATACTGTTACACCAAAATGCTCCAAAACTGAGTAGTTTAAAATAATAAAAGTAAAAATTTAAATTTGTTCCTGCTACTGAAACCTGAGCCAGGCCAATCTAGGTAGTTTTCAGCCTGTGCTGATGGTGATCATTTTTCAGTTGCTTTCAGTTGATACAGCAGCTGTGAGCTGGGTTTAGCTGGCACAATGGGAGAACTGGGCTTCTCTGGTCCCCTAAAGGGAGTCCCGGGGTCTCTCCTCAATATGGCTTTGCCCCCACCATGGAAGCCTCTGCACCTCATCTCTCCAGTGGGGTAACTTGTCCTCTTAAATGGAAACTTGGGATCAGGTTCCAGCCTAAGCATTTCAAGTACTGTTTCTCCTTTCAGCACTTCTGACATTTGGGCATCTTATACAATGCAGATGATCAAACCACATCCCTAACTCACTAGGTGCCAATAGCCCTCCCCAGGTTGGGATTATGAAAATGTTTTTTGATATTGACATCATGATCCCTTGCGTGAAAAATCAGTGCCCTTTGAGAATCACCGCTTTGGAGGAACTCACACCTCTCGTGTTATTGGAAGTTCTGTAACATTCTACTGAATAAGGCAAGTCATAAACATAGCCCAGTTTCAAAACGTATGAATACTAACAGATGCAGTTTTATTAGAGACTAACAGATAACCATGGTTCACACTAAAACTGTTATAATATGTAATGGAGATTCATTCTTTCAAGGTCACACAAAAAGTCACAGAACTAAGAATTGAACACGTCTTCCCGAGAGTAAAGTTCATCTTCTGTCCACTGCCCAAGCTTCCTAGAGCAGGTGTCAAAGGGTTACTTTTAGAAATGAACTGCTCTCAGTCTCTTACAAAAAGATGTTAGAGAAAAGAGAAAGGCTTTGCTGGAGCTTAGTTACGGTTAATGAAGAAAACATTAATCACTTGAAGTACTATTTTGGAGCTCATGAAACTGAAATGAAGCGCAATATGAAATGTTCATTTATTTCCGAGGGATTTATTTTGTTAACGTTCAATCACTCAATTCTCTTTTTCTTATCTGTAAAGTTTGAGGAGAGCAACTCTTTTTTAAAAATACTTGAAGTTCTCTAAGTGAAAGAAGGAGCAGCATCTTTCTGCTGGGGATGTAGTGAGAGGGGTCATAGGTAGAGCCAGGACATTCCTTGGACGTCCCACGCATAAGGGCATGGTTCTTTCATGCCCTTATGGTCTACATTGGCGCTTTCTGAAAGATCTGTAGTCTATTGTAGCCTCTCACAAGACCCCAAACACTACCATACTATGATCTTCCTGGACTTGCAGTTTAACTCCACCGTTTACCACTTAAGCTACTTGGTTTAAATTGCACTTAAACTTCTAGAGCTTCAGTTACTTTATTCATAAATTGGATAAAATAACTAGTAGCCTGTAGGATTTGAGTTGAAAAAATGAAATGGTGTATACTTTTTGTCCCTTGTTGTTCTGTCCTGGGAAAGGAAGGAACTGCTGAGGATGACACAGACACATTCAACCCAAATTTTTCACTCTTAGGCATAAACTCCAGGCTTCTCTTGGTCCAGTGGGAAGTCCAGTGTAAGAGAGAAAGCTAGCAGGGAATTGGAATACATCCTATGGTCACCATCACTTGTGGATTCCATACCACAAATTTTGAACAAATTTCTTCTAGGTATCAGTATATTTCCAGTGCTTTTGTTAAAGTTTTTGCATGTTGGTCCCAAATAGTCTTTTTTTAGTAATTTAGAAAAAGGTATTGGGAAGCTCTTGCTTGTTCTCCTCTTGTGTTCCCAGACACATATGCTGGCTTTTCTTTATTAACAGTCACCTTGGGCATCTAAAAACATTCTCCTTCTACTCAAACCAACAACGGAAATTGGAGATAGAGGAAAGGCTAGGACAGAATGAAGACCGCAAGTCAAATATTACCTATCACTGAGTTTAATCACATTACCTCCAAAGTTTTTCTTGAAACAACCTGAATTTTCTCTACATCACATTACTTTCATTTTTTTGTAGACAAAGTTCTTTTTTTTTTCCCTGAAATGTGTAAGAATGTTCTGGCACTAAATACTGCATGAATGGAATTCTAGTTTTCAATGTTGGAACATGGCAACAGGTTTTTTAAACAAAAATTTAATCAAATGTAATTTAATATTTATCTGATATCTTGTAAAGAATAATAGGTTTTTGTGTTATCTCCAGGGCATAATAAGCAACATCCATTTTCCAGTACTTATAAGGATAAAAATGTGGATTATTGGAAGTCACACCTTTGTATAGTGAAAATGACATGGATTTTCTTCACAGTTGAACAGATCTGGGTTGAATCCTGGATCCAGATGTATGAATTGACTGTTCTCAGGCAAGTTAATCTCCACACACCTTCATTTTTCATCTGTAAATTTGATATAATGGCACTGCTTTAAGGAAGTAATCAGATAATCATTGTAAAGACTAAAGCACAAGCCTGCCTCTAGTAAGTACTTAATCAAGTCAACTTTATTTTGCCTATCCTCTTCCTTTAGATTCAACTGCAGTAAAACTATGCAGAGAAAAGGGGGAAAAAGCCAGGAAAACTATAGAAGACCTAACTGTTTTCACAGAGAAGGTGCTGATAAAGCAAGGGATGGATGGTTAGGTTTTTAGTAGGATGATTTTAATTTCTTCCATACCAAATTACATGCAACTATGACATCTAATCAAATGACCATCTCATGATTGGGAACACAGCCAGGTTAGAGGGGCTGATTCAGGACTTCAGTCTTTCCCCCAAGTTAAGATTTCTCAAAGTGGTATTTAGATAAACTGTTGTTTGAATGAAAATGGCATAGTTAAAATTCTTTCACTTTGGCCCTAAATAATCTTCCTCCTGTGCTTTAGAAAAGGAATCATGAAGCTCTTTATTGCACCTTCTATTGTAGTGTCAAACTTATATAGTGGCTTTTCTCTGTCATCAGTCACCTTGAACATCTAAAAGGACAATTAAGAGATTTGCCTCAGACACTGAACTAATCATTGAGCTAGTTTTTATCCAGCTAATCATTTCCAAATGATAGCTACAGGCCCCATTGTATTTGTTGGCCCATTTTTTGTCTTGTTATTAATGTGTCTCAATTTTATTAAAGGCAAGTGATGACAGACCTTGTCTCAGATGGATGGAGCACCCAGTGAAGACCCTGTTTCCTGAGTCAGAGCCACTTGAAGGGGTTTTTCCATGCCAATTTCCTCACAGAGATGGGATCGGCTGTCCAGAGAGCACTAAGGAAGCAAGAAGTTGTCTTTAAATGTGAATAGAAATGCCTGATTGGCATCAGTGACCTAAGAAACACTCGGATAAGAGGAAATAGGTTTAAGCTGAGCAGCACCAAGGGCAACTAGTGCATTCCTTAGAAGCTGCAGAGTAAAGATTAGCTACCTTTGTGGCTTCTCAAAAGTCAGGAGAGGCCTTTCTTTTAGAAGACTTGCTGCAGCAGAGCCTACTGTTTGCAGCTGTCCTGTGTGGGATTTTTCCTGTTGGGAGCCCTTGTCCAGTTACAGGATCAGCGTGGAGACTGAAGGAACGTTGTCACCATAGCACTGAAAGAGAAGAGGTGGAAAGCCAGAGGAAACCAATCAGTTCTGTGTCTTGCTGGGTTAGACATATCTTTTTGCAGTCAAATTAGAGACTAAAAGTATAGGGAGAAGAGCGATTTTCCATTCTCTGGGCTTGTCTGCATCCCCCATTCCCTACTATTCAGGATAAGGCAGAGGCAGATAAATGGGGTACAGATTTATAATCCAATGTCCAGTGCTTCCATTTTACCTCTGCCTCCAAATTAGTTGTGTGATATGGGCACTGTTACATCAAATTGAAATGGGGATAGAACTACTGACCTTGTAGGGTAGCTGTGAGTTAAATGGAACAGCACATATAAAAGATTCGACATGGTAATAGTACTTCCTAAATTATTTTTCCTTTTCTATTTAACATCCTTCCATTGGTTCTAAAGCTTTGACAAATCATGAGTTACTTCCCACTAAAAATCACATCTCCCTTCTCCCTAATAACAGAACCCTAATTTTATCCAGGGACTTCCATGAGTTTAACTAATTGACTATGTCTGTTGACCAGTTTTACAGATAGGGGTGGCCAGTGAGACTGAAGCAGAAGTTACTGAGTGGGGCTTTGGGGGAACTACTCTCCAAATTTTGCCTTACCCAGGTTCAGGCAGAGTTAGCACAAGCCTGGCACCAGAGGGATATCTTCCAACCTTATACCCAAACAGGAACAATGCAAATAGAGGCACTTCACATTTTGTAAGTACTTCCACTGTGTCAGTCAATGACTAAACCCTTTACTTCTCTAATTTAACCCTCAAAAGCCCCTGGGGAAATTTTTCACAGGACATGTGAATAAATGTATGTAGGTATAGGTGAGTGGAAGAATGACTGAATGAGTGAATCATAACTAAAAGGGCCTATTGGAATTCAAGACGTAGAATTAGGGGTAGAGGGTAACTACATTGGTTTCCTAATGTTACCATAACAAATGATCAAAAACTTGGCTTCAAATAATGTAAATTCATCATTTTAAAAGTTCTATAAATGTGAAGTCCAATGTGGGTCTCACTGAGCAAAAATTAAGATGGCAGCAGGGCTATGCTTCTTTCTGAAAGCTCTGGGGAGAAACTGCTTCCTTGCTTTTCTGGCTTTGTGCCCACTTACATTCCTTGGCTCACTGCCCCTTCCTCCATTTTCAAGGCCTGCATCATTGGGCCAAGCTCTTCTAATGCTGCCATCTTTCTGTTCTTTCTTCCTGTGATCACAATGGGCCTACCCAGATAATCTAGGATAATCTCCCTTTCTTAAGGACAACTGATTAGCAGCCCAGCACTATGTGCAATTTGACTTCCCCATTGCCATATTAGGTATCATAGTCACAGTTTCAAAGACCATGATATGGATATTTTAGGGAACCATTATTTTGTCTACCACAGTGTGTTTCTGCAGAAGATGCCTCATCATTCATAGGAACATTTTTGCAATAGGAGCAGCTGCAGCATGTCCCTCGCTCCATGGCAGCATGTCAGGTCTCTGTTTAAAGATTATAGAAAGACGAGCCCATCTGGCTCATTTTCCTGGCATGGCAGGGTGGATACAGCTGCGGTCACAGTGTCTCATGCTGTCATCCTTCTGATGCAGACTCCCAGTCAGCAATTTGGAGAAAAGAGGAAAATGATGCAGGCCAGCTACACCCAGTGATTGTTTTGAGGGTTCCAGGGCTTTCCTAACCTCCTTCCTCAAGGCTTTTAGTCATGTGGAGCTGAGTTTCAAGGCGTTCAGAAGAACCCAGGGAAGAGAAGAGCATTTGTTGACCCAGAATCAGTCTTTCCATATTCATTTTTTCATTTCATGCCTTTAATCAGACATGAGATTCAGGTTGTAAAATAGAACACTGATGTCCTCAGAGGGAAGGCAACTAGGTCAGGGTGGCCTAGCTACTGAGTGACAAAGCAGAAACTGGTATCTGAGACCTTCTAATCAGTGGACCCTAACAAAGTCTGCTTACCCACAGCTCCCATGGTCAGACCCCTAGTCAGGGGATAGCTCCTAATGCCAGAAAACCCTTATCTTGTCCGTATATGCACATCACTTCCTTCCTATCAATTTTCATGCTGCTTCTAGGAAGCAACAGACCACCACCCAACCTGAATAACCCATTTGACTTTCTCTCTTTCCCATTGCCCATGTCAACCATTCCATATCCAATGGTGTCTCATATTCAGCATGGGTCTCTCTCACTTGATCTTGGTCTCAAGAAGAAAAATTCCAATTACAGTTGTCCTTTACTTCTCCACCTCTGCCACCTATGTTCTAGCCATAATATCTTTCCCCCATTGACCATATCAAATCTTTACTGCTTTGAAAACAATAGGACACCAGAGTTGACTGTATTCAGCAAGTATTCTCCTTTCGCTATTTTTTCTCACTGTAGCAGGCCAAAAGCAAGTTATCCAACTTTTTCTAAATACTACAATGATTTTTTTTAAATTAACTTTTTAAAAACCCTCTATTTTCTTAGCTTCCTAACTAGAAATGCATTGCAATGTAAGAAATGTCACCTTTCTTTTCAATTAGAAGGCAGAAGATAAATTGTTGTTCCTTAAATCTTTGTTGATATTTCTACAAGGGGAACCACCCAAGGTAACAACAATGCAAAGCACATTTGTGAGGCTAAGAGGCTATGTCCTCCTCCAGTTCTGTCCACTGCCAGCCCAAGGAGCAGATGGAAGTTTTATGCATAGCTGAGCATTGCTAAACACTATTGTTGGAACAGAAATTTTCATAGGTCAAATCTCAGGGATAAACAGATAATTACAATTAATCCCTTCTAGCTTTCCTCCTCCTGCCCTACACATTGGAAGTAAACTTCGTTCCTTCTTTCCAGGATCCTGCAA
>RJWT010012390.1:7511-22566 GCA_004365215.1 Cuniculus paca
CGGAATGAAGCAGGGAAAAAGTGAAGGTAAAGAAATGGAGGCGAATGCTGGTGTGGCAGCCTAGGGATCAGCTCTAAAGCTGATAGGTAATGTCTATCTCAGGACACATAATGACATTATTTGAGCTAAGCAGATTTTAAAAGTCTTTATGGAGTCATGGAAACTCTACAAAGAACTTGAGTCACAGTCAAGAAAGCTATCTACACCAAGCCATTAGCCACAAGCTCTGGTTTTATCCACTAGAACATTAGATACAGTGTAGATTAGTTAGAAGAGACTCATATTTTAATGAGATTAATAATACCTTTTAAAACATTAAAAATAAAGATACAAGAAACAACCAACTGCAACAAAGGGATAAGGATGTGATTTTAAAAGGCATTTAAAAACCTCACTATGAGGGACGTATACAGTAATCACATAAACTGCTGAATCATTGGGCTGTATTAAAGAATTCTAGTATCAAGAACGGGATTATGATATTATTGTTTCCCAAATACCATTATTTAAGAACTACTGAGCAAATTTACAAAGTAATAAAACGTGGCAATTGTTACGGCTGTACGTATTAAGCACACAGTAGTTGAAAAACTGAATTGCTCTTCTGAGTACTAGGTTTACCTGGTAGTAAGGCAAATTAAGACCTTGCTAGTATTGTTGCTAATTGTTAAGGTAGATACAAATATGTAAAAAATAGTGCATTTTCAGAGTACATATGAGAGAAAAGGATTAGATAGGACAGAAGAAGAGGTAGTGTGTTTGAGAGTGGACAGTGAAGAAGGTCAAGGGAAGGAAAGTGGTGCAGCTGAATATTTGTCGGTACATACCTGAGTGATGAGGAGCAGACTGTACCAACCTCCAAGTAAAAAGGGAAGAGGAGGTGCTGAGAGAGAAATGGACTTATCTGTAAGAGGTTAAAGGGGAAGGCAAGTCTAGGTATAAAATAGGGAATTAGAGAAAGTATAATTGGTGGAACTGTAAAATACATCTGAGACATTTTATATAGACTGCTTTGCCAGTAGAGAGGGATTTGGATGTTATTTTCAATAGAAAATCTTAGAAGATTCTGTTTTATTTTGATTTAAGCATTGCCCAAAGTACACATGTGTCAAAAAATCACATATTATCCAATAAATATGCATAACTTTTATGTTTTCATGGATTAAAATAAATTGTAAGGGATAACAGGATTTAGGCTGAGGTTAGAACTATAAAGGTCATGACAAGCATTTAACTGGCTAATAGTTTGAGCAGAGAATAAGAGGAAAGAATCAATTCTTGTTTTGGTTTGCCACCTGAGTGACTGGTATGATCTACAGAGTTAGAGAAAACTTTTGTTGTGTGAGGAAAGACAGATTTTTAGAGGAGACAAATATCAAGTGTATTGCATTGTACATGTATAGTTGAAATACGTATTATCTCCAAGAAAATGAATAGGTAGGTGGATGTTCAGCTGCAGAGTTCTGGGAGAAGTCAGAGAGAGGAATGAATGTTGGAATCATTAGTGTGCAGAGGGTATTTTAAATTATAAGACTGGAAAATGCCAGTTCAGGGGGAAAATTGATAAATTATATTCGAAAGCCTAAAATATGCCAACCCAAATTTTGGAGTTATAGCAAAGAGAAAGAAGCACAGACTGAGGAAGAATGTCTGGAAAACAGTGTTACAGAAACATAAAGAACACTTTAAGAAAGAGGACATGTTTTTCTATGTAAAATGGTTAATAAGCAACAAATGGTGAGTGGTAGTTTTCATGAGAAGTATTTCATTTAAGTGATGAGAATAACAATCAGATTGGATTGCACAAAAAGGAAACAATGAAAAATGGTTAAAATACACAATACTTTTATGGAATTGTGCTGGGAAGTGAAGCAGAGAAATGTGAAAATGGAGAAGAAACAGAACCAAGTGAAATATTCTTAATAAGAAGCTTGATATTAAATTGTACTGATATGTCAATGGGGATAACACAGTGGGGAGAGTGAAAATTTGATGATATAGAAGAGGAATGGAATAAATATCTAAGTAGAATCCTTATGAGTGAGGGGGGATGGAATTCTGAGCATAAGGACAGCAGTTAACTTTAAAAGGAAGGACCAATCTTTGCAGTAAAATGGATAGTAAAATAAGTAGGTAGATGTGTAGGTAACTTGACAGATTTATGATGACCAAAATATAATAATTTGTATGCAAAAATATTAAAAGGAACAAAGGGCTTGGTGCCCTAAAGAAAAACAAATAATAAATCAGAGATATTTTCAAGTATTTGAAGATATCTATTCATTATTGAAGAGTTACAAACTTTCAGTCTTCCCAAACAAGTATTGTAGATACCGGGCACACAGAAATGAAAGACATCTTCCTGTCTTAAGTACTTTATAGTACACTGATCTCAATTGAAATACAATGACAATTACTACTTACATGGGACATTCACATTTAAGAATAGAAACATAGAAAAAAGACATATTGAAGTCATGAAAGTATTGTTGAGCAGGCATTGGGAAAGGTATTAGATATTTTCTGAGTGGTAAGAGTGAGGTTTGTGTATACCAACACCCAGAGGACATCCATTTTATGATAAATGGAATTGTCAAGAATGGCATAGAATAGTGCAGGTTACCTGTCAAGGAACATTGTAAATGGAAGTCAGAGTGTTAATAAGAAAATAGAGATATTTTAAATGGAGTTCAAATATTTGAATAGTGATTTGAATGAGCTAAATGAATATTAGGCTTCTTTACAAATTTTAGACTCTACATGTACTCTAAAGTGTTGAATTTGAAAGACTAGTCATTGCCTAGACAAACAAAAATTTATTGGGGTCAGTAATAAGAAAAGAAAGGAGGGAAAAGGGAGTTCTCGAGACAATTATTTTAGTTAAACATGAAACAATTTTCTTATTTTCCTATACTTTTAAGTGGAATTGTAATAAACATTCCTGACAATAATAGATGTGGCTTATGGCAAGGCAGTGTATGTTGTTACTTAGTGACTTGCTGTCTTTGTTTCCTCTTTCTCTTTTAGCTCCTCAGGAAATCCATGGTGCCCAATTCAAGGATATATTGAAGCTTTGCCCTTGTGATCATTTCTATAAGCTGAGGACAGAAAAGCAGGATGAGGTGAGATATGCTTTGGAATAGGGAGACAGAATATTGTGAATTCATACAAGACACTAGGGAGACAATGAATGTTTTAATTCTTATAAAAATGTCTTTAAATCAAAACAAAAGGCATTAGTTGCATCTAGTAAAGTTGTCTTCATATTGGATTCCTCATTTCTTTCTTCTCATTCTGGAACACAATTTCTACTAGTCTTTGCCACCTAACCCAAACTAAATTCTCACAAGGAGTACTCAGACCTAGCGTATATTTTCACTTTGTCTCTCTTCTCTGGAGGGTATATTTCATTGCCAAGTTTTCAGTCACCAACTTTATAATTATACTGGCTCATTTTATTTGAATTTTGGTGGCAGAATGGAAGGCCCTGGGTCAAGTCATTCTTCATCTTCTAATTACAGATATATCCAGTAATGGAGAAAGAAGGACGAACACGACTGGCCCTCATCATCTGCAACAAAAAATTTGACTCTCTTTGTAATCGACCTGGTGCTGAGGTTGACCTTTTGAGGATGCAAGACCTGCTTAAAGACCTTGGATACTCAGTTGTTGTAAAAGAGAATCTAACAGCTCAGGTAACAGTCCTAGAGAGTAGAGTAAACTTCTTTCCTTCTTAAACAAATTTCAACTTTTTCCTGTACAGCAGCAGGAACAAAACATATCATAGCATAGGAATTATATTTCCTTCAGAATAGGAACCGCTGGTTCTCAGTCTTCTCCAGTGTACAGTCTAATAGCAAATACTTAGAGAATTTCCACAGAGCAATATTTCACTAAAAATGTTGGTCTTTGAGAAGTATCTATTAGTTGATGGTCTAGGTAAGACACAAATTCTGGGCCTTGAAACTATCTGATATTTACTAAGTGAATCTGTGAGCTATAATAATGTCAAATTCAGGTGTCTCACTGTAAAGACATGTAAAGTAGCTGTGATTTTGATTCTGGCACAAATACCCTGGGAGGATTTAGATAAGTAATTTTTCAGCTATTAGATAATGAAAAAATTTGGTACCTTCAATTTTTGTCAATGGAAAAGTCTCTGTCTGTCTTTCTTATCTTTACTGAAAACCTACAGAAACCCCTGTGGTTCACTTTCAGTTATTCCATGATGAAAAAATCTGGCACTTTTAATTTTTGTCAATGGAAAAGTCTCTGTCTACTTGTCTGTCCTATCTTAATGAAAACCTACAGAAACCCATGGGAATACAGTTGAAAACAAATTGATCGGATAGGAGACTAGTCATCTCGCTTGGCCCTAATTATATTCTATCTCCCACTTTATTCAGAAAAAGAAACACTGGACTAGATGCTATATAAAAATCCCACTTACTTTATATTCTGTGCACCTAAATTGTCTGAATTTATGCCAGAGTACTATTGTTCTTACAATCTCGCTCAGTCAAAATCACCTGATTCTTTAGTTCTTTTCATTTTTGTGAACTCTTTCTCCTACGTGCATATAAACTATATATGGAAAGTTTCTCCATAGTGACTCTGAATCTCTTCAGGGAATGGAAACAGAGCTAAGGCAGTTTGCTGACCACCAAGACCACCGGTCATCAGACAGCACATTCCTGGTGTTTATGTCCCATGGCATCCTGGATGGAATTTGTGGGACAAAGCACAGTGATAAAGAGCCAGATGTTCTTCATGATGACACCATCTTTACAATTTTCAACAACAATAATTGCAAGAATCTGAGAAACAAACCCAAGATCATCATCATGCAGGCCTGCAGAGGCAGTGAGTCTGAGTTAGGACCCCAGGAAATGACCCTACAGTTCTCTAAGACTGGTTTCTAAATTTCATTTTCCCAGGGATGGGTGAAGAAAGCAGTAAATTAATATTCTTCTTATATCCAGCTCAGAAATGTTATGAAATAATAAGTAGCCTAAAATAATGAGAAATATCCCAATCATTTGGGTCTGGGATTATTCCAAGTCAGTGAGGTGCTTTTTCTAGTAGTAAGATACTTGTATTTTAATAAATACATGATAAAATGTACTAAATTAAGGTATAATAATAAAGGAATTGCACTGTGCATGTAGATGTCACAAAATATTACTTATTTCATTATATGTGATGTCTTTCTCAGGGGGTGATGGAATTGTCTGGGTGACCACTGACAGGGGAGAAGCCATGGCAGACACACATACTCAACCCTTGCAGTATTACCGACATTATGGACGGAGTGATGCTGTCACAATGACCCATATAGAAAAGGATTTCATTGCTTTTAAATCTTCCACTCCACGTAAGTGATTTTAGAGAGGAGACTCTCCAAACCTCCTACTGTTTTCTGCATGGCATGCTTGACTATAATCAAGTCTCATTACTGAACATTTGTACTCTACTTAATTGGATATTCTAATTGGTGGAGAAAATTAAAATAATAACAGCCATAAAACTTGATTTGGAAAGAAACTTTCAATGTAAGTAGGACTACAGTGAGCCTCCAGATTTAAAAGTTTCACTAAACAAAACTAAACTGTGTTTTGTTTTGGCTCGTTCTTCAGATACAGGAATGGTACTGAAATGTATTATTTTCTCATGATTTGGCTCACCTGACTACCTACTAGCAATTACACAACCCAACTATTGAAACTGTTTGGCCTGCTCCTCATACTCTAGTACCTTTTGGCCTATTGTTTGAATCTCTTCTGGGGAGATTAATTAATATTAACATGCCCACGTTCAGGCTAATATACCCAATGAATGAAAGCCAATCCTTTGGCAGGAAAGTCATAGTAGAAGGTAGAAGTAGAACCCAGAAATAGAGAATAATTTTGGTTGTCCTTGATTCACCTAGAAGAAAAATACTTTTAACAATTGTTCCCAATATTATTCTATCAATAATTTAGATAAGGCAATAAAAAAAAACAAATGTACACAATTCATAGTTCTAAGTGCTCTGATGTTGTAACTATAAGCTTTGGTACTCCATGTAAAATGTCCTTAAATGTAGATTTCTGATTCAGTATGCCTGGCGTAGGTATTGAGATGCTACCTTTTATAAAAGCTTCATTGTGATGCTCATGTTGTTGTGCATGGCCACATGTATGGATAAGAATTACTAGACTCTGAGGCTAACCTGGGGAATAGGAAAAAGGTCATGCAAAAAGTGTCCACCAGATCACAGGAATAGTAATACACAGAACTGTATAACTTCTATTGGTTTTATATATTGTACTTTTAATAAGATTTTATATAAAGGAAGAATCCTATGATTTTAGCTGGTAAACTAAGTTGAAAAATCATATGAAGCCTTAGCATATTCAGAAAAATTATTCAATTCCACTGACAAAATAAATAGTATGCAAAATCCTTGTATTCCTTTTCTGTATGTATAATCATGTGCTGGGAATAGGGCAGATGAAAAGTACATGCTACACAATTAAAATAGACAGGGTTACTGTCACTGATGGAGGTTATAATGGGGTTAGAGAGACAAAAATTAATTGGAAAAGAAACACAGATACACCAAAACAGAAATGAACAATGACTGTCGACTGTGATTAGTGTTTTTAAGAAACATTTCTGCTTACATCTAAAAGATAAAAAATCAATCACATTAATGATAAAAGGAATATCCTGCACAGGAAAAATAGTTTGAATAGAGAACCTGAGAAATAAAAATCTTGGAGGAGAGGTCCAGGGTGGTCAGTGCCCAGATTCAAGGAACAGGAACAGTAGGGACACTGGAGAAGGAGATCAGAAGCAGATAATAGTGGTGTTGTATGACCTTTATACTAATAGTAACAGAAAATTTTGGCAAGATTTAAACATTGATATAGTAATAACATTTTCATTTTTAAAATGAACTCTCTGGGGAAATCTGTGGAAATGAATTTCAGTACAGCAAACATATATATATATATATATGTACATATTTAACATATATATGTTAAATTCTATTGCAATATTACCAGTCAGAGGTGATAAATGATAGTTGTAGAATGAGATAAATTGTTAAAAACAAACTGAAATTAATATGTAACATTAATAATGGTGGTCTAGCGGATATGATAGGAAATAGAAAGAGATGATGGAGTGACTCAGTTTGTAAGTAGATGATTGTATATATTTATTTAAACAGGAATCTTGAAAGAAGCTTTGACATGGGTGTGGCATATATGAAGGTGAAATAAAGAATAGTGTTGCATAGTTGTATGTTTTAGAAAAGAGATCTGCATTAAAGGTAGAATTTTGAGCTAGTAACCTAATGTTTACATTTAATAAACTAGGAATGGATGAAATCATCTAAGAATTGAGAGCAATGTAAAATGAAGTCCTAGACTGAGACTTGAAGAACCGTAGAGTTCAAAATCAGAGATGGAAGGATTAGTGGCAAGTTGAACTCATCAAGTAGAGTCAGAGAATAAGACAGAAAACTAGGAATATGTATTTTCAGAAATAGCAAGAAAGACACTTTGGGACTTTGCCAACAGAGTCTGATGTGAATATCAGTTCAAGCAAAGGTGAAACCTGAAGCCTTATGATCATGAGATTTAATAAGCTGGAGGTCACAAGTAGACTTGGAAAAAGCCTGTTTTGTAAAACTGATATGTAGAGTAGGAGAAAGAAGCCAGTCAGGAATGAGTAGAATGGAAGGAAATGGAGATAGAGAGAATAGACATATTTGAAAAACTTAAGTATAAAAGGAAAGAAGTAGGAAACTATATGCAGGTAAATGGTGATTAGGGAAATATTCTATTTTATTTTCAGTAATATTAGAATATTAATATTACCATCTTATGATGGTAAGGAGAAACAGTCTTTCAAAAGATTTTGATGAAATAGAAACAAGTCCGGATGAAGTGGAGCCCAAGAATTAAGGAACAGAGACTTTGATTCATTTCTTTTCTATTACAGAGCTAGTGCTGACAGGACTCAGTGGTCTTTTTTACTATATGCAATCCTACTAGGTATATCTTTGGCCTTGCCTATGAAGAAAGCTGAGAGAATTTATATTTGAGGGTCCATGAAAGTTTTATCTGTTATGGAAACCTGAGGTCACAGTTTTACCCAGCTTAGCCCTTTCTCTTTTCCAAGGCATGAAATTATATGTTGTCCCAAAGCCTTTGTCTCAAATAGCCTTCCATACTTCTACAAAAGCTACATTTCCCAATGTTTTCCTGCATTTATTTCAGATAATGTTTCTTGGATACTAGATACTACTGGCTCTCTCTTCATTTCTCAACTCATCTACTTCATCAAAGAATATTGCTGGAGTCACCATTTGGAGGAAATTTTTCGAATGGTAGGGGTTTTCTATCTTTCCAACCTTAGAAACTTTAAGAAACCATTTGCAAACCATTTTCAAAACTACTAAAGTGCTTGTCATCCTGATACTACATCTTTTATTCCAGATTTATTTAAACTGGAAATGTTCAATAATTTCACATAGAACTGGTTTGGTTTTTGTAAAACACCTGATTCTCATAGCCTTGCTCACCCAAGAAATTCATTTTAAGGTTTCTAGTTTGTGTCTGTACCATACCCAAGTAAAATCTAAAAGTATCTTTAGTTTACACTAGCTGTCGACAGTTTTAAAACATGCTATGGTGTTTTCTACTGTTGAGAGTGAAGTCTGGATTTCCTTTTTTAAGAAAAGTTCTGAAGACTTTGTTTTACTGTTTCAGGTTCAACGTTCATTTGAGACCCCAACTATACTGACACAGATGCCTACAATTGAAAGAGTATCCATGACACGATATTTCTACCTCTTTCCTGGGAATTAAAACACATGAAAGTCTCTCAGGTAAACATAGCTAACACTTGAATTTGGGTTCTCCCTGCTCAGACTCTATACAGAAAGACTGAATAAGAATAAAGAACAATGATGGTGCACTAACTGTTTATTTGTTACTGAGGGTGACGTTTGATTTTTCTTAAGAACCTCCAATGAATCACTGAGTTTATTTGCCTTCAATTATGCTATAATAGTTGTATAAGAAATAATTTGTCTAGTAGTGGCCAGCCGAAAAACCTTCAGGTATTTTTTTTTCAAGAACCACTCAGTGTAAGAGAATAGTTGGTTCTGAGGCATACACAAAATGCAAAAACTTCAAGTGCTATATGCAGTTTGTTTTTGGACTCCTCATCAAGTCAGTTTTGCTGAGTCCCATCTTCCCTGTTTGTGATGAGGCTGATCTACACCAGGGCCTCAACTGAGAAACTGCTGCCACTATACTGAAGCAAGGTGCATCAGACTCTGCCATGTGCAGGACTGCATCTCTTTCATAAAGAAATCTCTAACTGCAGAGATTAGTTCCATTGATATCTTATTATTACTATCTGTAATAGTCTGGAAATCCATATTCTTTCTAGTTTTTCAAGGAAAATGAAGGCATTGTGGTCTCTATGAATCTATTATTTAAAAGATTTAAAAGAATTTTTGACCAGAAATTTTTTATACTAAACTACTCAACTGATAACTTTTCACAAATACTAGGATAAAGTCACTATCACACTATCACTGAATTAATGCATAATACATTTTTAAAAAACTTATTCTTTTATTTTACCATGAAAGAAGGTCATGCTCAATAATTTTAGATATAAACTGTAAGTATTAAACCCATTAAAGGAAGCTTTTAATGAAGAAATAATCGTTGTTAATTGAAGTTTTTGAATACTTATTTGTTAAAAACCATTCCATTATCCTCTTCTGAAAGTTTTTTGGGAAAAACTCTACTTAGTTTAATATAATTAAGTTACTTTTATATTCACATTTTAGTGGATTTTTCCTTATTTTTTTCAAATTCTTAATTAGTGGCAATAAAACAGTACCTAAATATGATTTTTTAATCTATAATATATATCAGACATATAGAGTAATACCATTTCACCTTTACCCTACTTTTGCATGTTGTTTTCAATATTTATTTCCTATACCCATGTGATGATGAATATTTTTATGTTTTTACTTCTGTCCAGGGATAAATTTACTTTCTTTGAATATATTCCATAAAATTAACTTACTAGATTCTATTCTAAATACTTTTGTAACTTCAGTTAAATTTTTGTCAGATCTTTATGCCAAATTATATGCAAGTAAGAAATCTAATAATTATTAATATGTAGGAAAAGATTTCTTTTTAAAACTTACTAACTGAATAGATTTAAAACATGAAAATTCATTGGCATAACTTTTGTTAATAACATCATTAGATTTTCTAATGAAATTTAAAATGATGTTGGAAGTTTTCTGACAACTGAAATAAGGTTTTAATGGGATATAAGTATGTACATTGGATTATGTAGTACTGTGCTTTAAGAATTCTTTGCTACATATTCTTTTTATTTTTAAAGAAAGTTTGTATTTTTCTTTGAATAGCCTCGTTTCTGACTAAAGATATTACTAAATATATTGTATTTTGTCCCTATTTCAATGAGAATTTCTTTTCTTTGTAGTTTCCAACTGAGTATTGCTGCAGCTGCTATGAACAAAAGGAAATGATGACCTCCTTTGATGCTTAAATATGCATAACCTTGCAGTTAGTACCTTTATTGAACACCCATTGATCTAGAGAATTTTTCTTTAGCTCTTTTTTCTTTTGTTTTATTAGTGCATGTTTACGATACATAATGAAGACATCTATTGTCCAAAATAGTACATATCACATCTTAATCCTTTTTACTTCCCCTTTCCTTCTTTTCTTTACCCTCTTCTTCTAACCCCAGATCCTGTTCCTGTCTGCATAAGGTTTTATAAATTATATATTTGTTCTTTTCTGGCCAGTATTCACAGCTTTTATTTCATTTCCTGAATTTTTATGTTTCCTAGATCTCTAGCCAAAATAGCCATGTGTATGATAATGATACTGGTCATTCTTTATTATTTCAATGGAAATGCTTTCAGTATTTCAACATTAGAGTGTGTTCTATTATTTAAATTCGTTTTCATAGTAATAAAATATATTTTTACATTGCTATTTTTTGCCTGGTCTGTCTCTTTCAAGGATGAATGTTACTTTGGGTCCTACTGTCAAACAAAAGAAATAAAAATGTTAATTATTGTATTTTGAGTACTCATACAGTTATATTAACAAATGGCCTAATATCAACTATTGATTACAATTTTGGGATGACAGGTTCTTTGTTATGGGAAGTTTTTGATTTACTCTCAATCTAAGTAATGTTGACAATATTTAACTTAGAATTCCTATATTTATGTTGATATACATATACTTATTTACAGGGGTTTTGACTTATTTTTAATTTGGCCAAATTAAATTTTTAACATTTTTCAAATAATTATGAAAACTATTTTTTATCAACCTTAGATTATCTGAAAATGTTTAAAATGTAATTTTAAATACATTACCAATATAAATTGAATCTGTGTATTCATTTCTCAACTTTCAATCTTCAGCAGATGAAAGCCTAGTTATAAAAATCTAAGAAGCATCTCAATCTTAAGAATTTAGCCAATTTATGCAAATGTGTGCAGTTAGAGTTGAAGTTATAAAGAAAGAAGTAAAAATAACTTATATTCCACAAGATGAGTTCACTGTCTTTCTTTTTCTCTCTCCCCATACATGAACTCACAGGTATATTGGCAGACATGCTGTACAAGATGCTCTGTGACCCTCTTTTTCATTTTTTTTCTTAGCATGATCATCTAACATTAAAATGAGTGGCAGATATGTGTTGAATCAGTATATAAACAACATAAATTTGGAAGTCTGAGCAAAAATATTCTAGGGATGAGATGGGACTCCATGGTATGTTCAACCAAGTCATCCTTTCTCTTCTTCCCTGGAGGAGCTAAGTCATCACTATTCTTAAATGCATACTTCAGCCAGCAGGAATGAAGGTGCCACACAAAAAAGAAACGCATGACTAAGGGCTTTCAGTCATTCTACTATGTTCATAAACAGTTAATCAGAATTCAATCACAGAACATCTCTTGGTGATACAAATATGTACATTGGATTATGTAGTACTGTGCTTTAAGAATTCTTTGCTACATATTCTTTTTATTTTTAAAGAAAGTTTGTATTTTTCTTTGAATAGCGTCGTTTCTGACTAAAGATATTATTAAATATTAAATATTAAATATTAATATTAGCACAGAACTGCAAAATGAAAGGTTTATTGCATATTGCCACATAAAGTTGAGGATTCTGTTAGCAAATAAAGAAAAGATACATGGCCTCAATTGGATGTGTGTTTTACATTTTTTTCATATTCAGTGTCTGCCTAGCATTATTCATAATGGATGTATTAAAATGTATTTTACTAATTTAGGTAATCTCTGATTTTATTATTACTTTAAGCCCTTCCAAAATAGATAAATTTCCATATGTATATCTCATATTTTCACCATTGTGGTGAATAAGCAATTCTGTTAATTTATCAAGCCAGAAACAGAATCACTTTAAGTTTTATTTCTTTGCTCTATGAAATGGTTAAGCATTCTTTCACTGGGAACAAGTTGAGTATTAGCTGGTGTCTCCTCTTGTCACAGGTTCTCTGCATGGTTGCCTTAAGCTTATGGGAACTAACTCCCCAGCTAACTCTCGGGCTTCAAGCCTTTCTTGTCCCTTACAAACATAGTCTCACTCAATTTGCTAACTTCTCTACCTGCAGCAATCCTCTTTCCCTTCCTAGATCCACATGTCTTACCCCTAAACTTCTTTCCTTCTATGTGAAATTGACACCTTATTAAGTAAGGCCTTCCTAACAATCTCCAATATTAACAACATGCTCTCTCTTGCCCTGATACTCCTACATCCTTTTCTCTTTTATTTGTTTCACACTGATAGGACACACAATATAGTTATTTTATTCACATATATGTCTTCCCACAAGAATATAAGCTTTATAAGGAAGCTAGAATTTTGTCATATCCACAGTGCTTAAAACCATAAGTGGCACACAACAGATACTCAGTAATTCTTTGTGAGATAAAGGAATCTATCTAGAAAGTGTCATACTATGGAGCTATGGGATAGATAATGTAATATACTTAACAAATGGCTTTATTATTCACAACAGGTCTTGTTTTATTTGAGATATTTTCCAATATTTTATCAAATATATTAGATTTTCTCCTAGGTTTTTCTTATAAAAAATGTATTGCTTTATATTAGAAATTGGTGATATGTCTTTTCTTTCATAGCCAAAACTCTTCCATTTAAAAAGCAGTATTTTAATAACATTCTTTTCCTGATTCAAAATTAGTCATGATGGGTAAAAAAATAAACAAAATAGACAAATTCTACTTAATGGAGCTATTTAAAACAGATATCCAAAAAACATAATGTGAAGAAAATTGAAGAATCTTAGTCCACCTCTGTTTTCCTTTCCACATCCATCGTGTTTATGGCTAGCATTTCCATCTTCACTTTTGCACTTACCAAATATCCAGCTTTGAAACAATTCTTTTCTTCTTCCCTGTACATTCAGCCAGTCCCCCAAAGTGCCAACTGTTTCCAGGTCCATTCTCTTCTCTCTGAACTTGTTTTCATATTTAAGTCAGTCTTCTTTTACCTGTCATCAGAAAAATGCATAGACTAATCACTGGTCAATGTAGATCCAGACCTCTTTTCTTCCACATTTAAACTACCACCAAAAAGACCACATAGAACTGTATGCCGTCCACCAACTTTCTAATTCCCTATCCTACTTAGAAAATGATACATATTGTCATAGCTCACAACTGTCATGTGACCACACTTCCTTTGATTTTCCTCTTTCTCTTTTTTTGCTCAGAAGCACATTTTATGTACATCTATGTGCTCCATGAGCTTTCTTTGTGATGCTCTTCTTATCAGAAATGACCACTTCTCTATTCCCGAGACCCTTCTTACTGCTGAATCTCTGATTCTATCTCATCCCAGTAACTATAAAAATAGCATCAATGAGAGTGGACACATAACTATGAAAAAAAAATCATTTCTATTATTTTATTTATTCTAGGAGCCTCACAATACACTTATAATCATTTTGTCATCAGAGATCTAGCTCAGATACTAGTTCCTCAAGAAATTTTCATAAGAATTTTCTCCCATCTACTAAGATACCCCTCCAACATATTTACAAGTTTCTGAGAAGCAGTATTAGACAGTTCAAGCAGGGAAAAACTTACCACTCTACATAGGTAAATAATTGGAATTTAAAAGAGAGAGTTTACTCCAGTTCTGTGATACTGAAAAAAATGTATTGAAGAAACCCCAAGATACTTGCAGGAAGCATATACTATTCTAATTTGAAGAAATTTAAAAGAAGTAGTTGAACTGATCAGAACCTAGGCATTTATAGAGGAAATGCCCTGAAAAATTAGGTCTCATTCTATGAGAAATAAGAACATTTGAGTTGATTTTCATGTTTTGAAGCCTGAACATGGGGCTCCATGAAATACACTCCAGAATTCTTGGGATAAGAACACCCTCAGCTACTATAAGTCCTTTAAATGAGTTGGTTAGACTGGTTCTACAAGTGCTGGAATAAGGCAGGATCTAAAATTAAGCATCAATTTGAAGTAAAGCAGCATTTTTGGACCAATTTTGAAATGACTAAGTTCCTCTCTTTCACTTATGCTTCCTAATATCTTGCTTGATCATTATTGGAAAAACCTAATAGGAAGCTGACTAAGGAAAATATGATTTTTAAAATTCTAGCCTAAATAACATAGAGCAGAATATGAAGAAGTGAAATTTAAATTGATAAATAATAATTGAAAGGGAGAAGTGAAGTGTAAAAAATGGTAATAGAAAAGATGGATGTTATTGTTACAGGAAACTGAAGTAGTTAGAATTATTATAGGCAGTCAGACAGGGCCAGGTCCTCCATGGAGCCAATGCAAAAACCTAGATACCTTGCAACTGTAAAGGAGAAAAGCACCTCCTGCTGTGGGCCGGTCCTGGGACAACAGATCAAACAAATGCACCCACTTCCTGAGGACTAGTATTCTAAATAGGTCCTT
>RJWT010012391.1:0-22493 GCA_004365215.1 Cuniculus paca
AGCTAGGACTGGAAGTCCCATTTGACCCAGCTATTCCACTTCTGGGCATATTCCCAGAAGAAGTGAAATCATCTTACCACAGTGATATATGTGCACCCATGTTTATAGCAGCACAATTTGTAATAGCCAAATCTTGGAAACAACCCAAATGCCCATCAATTGAGGAATGGATAAAGAAGATGTGGTACTTTTATACAATAGAGTACTATTCGGCTATAAAAAATGATCACCTTGAGGCTTTTATAGGTAAATGGATGCGACTTGAGACCATACTTATAAGTGAAATAAACGAAGCCCACATGTGTAAACAATGCATTGTCTCCCTAGTGTAAGAAACTGAAAGACTCAATAAGATACAAAATTCCCAATAAATATGGAGAAAAGGTTCTGAAGTCCAACAGTGCTTTTATTCTTTGATTTGATTGGTTTAAGTCCCTTTCCTACTATTTGAATGCAATATGTGAGAAGATAGAAACAGCTCTTTTGAAAAATGAGACACTACGGTAGCCATTGCTGGTTTCTTGTTGTCCGACTTGAAGGCCTGTAATGCTCTTTTGTTTTATCTGGTTTTATATTACTTTGTTTTGTTTGAGTTTATTGTGTGTAAATGTATGAACAACCATTTTGAAGAAAGCAAGAGGCACTAGGGTAACCACTGTTAATCTCCTGTTGTTATGTTTTGAAAACCTGTATTGCTCGCAGTGTTCTGTTTTGAAATGCTATATTGTGTTTGACTCTATTCTGTTTTCTTTTGCTTTGTTTTGTTCTGTTTTGTTTTGTTTTGGTCTATTCTCTTTAAAATAAAAAAAATTTAAAAAAAAAGAAGAAGAACTAACTGATTGTGAAACATCATTCCACAATGATGCCTTCCAGTAAAAGTAAGAGCCTATGGAGTCCAGATCATCTGTGGAGCTTGTTCCAAGGTCTGACCCTCAGTGGATTCAGTGGATCCCCAAATCCATCCTGTTTTATTTTCCCAGTTCCAGAATGCCTAACTGAGGTATTTACACTTAGTAATTGGCAGAATCCCCATAGCTGTTCCCTAACCTGTGGTGTTAAGGCTATTATAGTGGAGAAGGCAAAATTAAAACTATTAGATTTGCCTCTATCTGGAAAAATGGAAACCAAAGATAATAGTTCATCCCTAGAGGGATTGTAGAGATTACTGCCACCATGTAAGACTTGAAAGATGCAAGAGAGATAGTTCCTACCACATCCCTGTTTTAACTCTCTTATTTGGTCTGTGCAGAAAATGAATGGATCTTGGAAAATGATGGTGGATTACCCATAAGTTTAAATAAGTTGCTATATGTAACCCCAACAGCAACTGCTATACCAAATGTGATTTTTTTTGCCTTGAACAACTTAACACATCTCCTGCTACCTAGTATGCAGCTATTGATTTGTTAAATGCCTTTTTCTTCATACCTATCCATCTGCCCTCCAACAGCAATTTGCTTTCACCTGGTAAGGTCAGCAATACAACTTTACAGCTCTACCTGTATTAACTTTCCAGCTCAGTGTCAAAACTTATTTCACAGGGATTGTGACTGCCTTTCTCTTCCACAAAATATCACACTAGTCCATTACATTGATGACATTATGCTGGTTAGAAAGTGAGAAAGAGGTGAGCAACCACTGTAGACCTGTTGGTAAAGCATTTGTATGTCAGAGGATAGGGAAAAACTCCAACTAAAATTCAAGGCCCTTCTATCTCAATGAAATTTATACAAGTAAAGTAGTGTGGGTCATACAGAGATAGCCCTTCTAATGTGAATAAGTTGCTGTATATGGCCCTTTCTACAACCAAGGAAAAGGCAAAACACCTAGTGGTCCTTTGTGGTTTTGAAAGCAATACATTCCTCACACAAGTGACTCAAAAGCTTACTAGTTCTGAGCAGAGATTAGAACAAGAGAAAGCTCTGAAATAAGTCCAGACTATTGTGCAGGTTTCTTTGTGACTTGGGTCATATGAACCAGCAGATTCAGTGCTACTTGAGGAGTCAGAAGCAGATAAGGAGTTTCTGATAGCCCCTCTTAGGTGAGTCACAGCAGAAATCCTTAAGATTTTGGAGCAAGATTCTCTCATTATATTCAGGTAAATACTTTCTCTTTGACAAAAAGCTCCTGGCCTGTTACTGGGTAATAGTGGAAACTGAATGTTTGGCCATGAGGTACCAGGTTGTCGTGTAAACTGAGATCTCTATTATGAACTGGGTGCTATCTAACCCACTGAGTTAAAAAGTTGGACACACACAAACATAGTCCATCATCAAATGCAAGTGGTTTTATACATGACTGGACCCAAATAGATCCTGAATATACAAGTAAGTTACATGAAGAGGTGGTTCAAATGCCCATGGTTTCTTCTCCTGCTATACTGCATTCTGGCTCACAGTATACACCTATAGCCTCCTGGGGTGCACCCTATGATCATTTGACAGAGGTAGGAAGGACTAGTGGTTCATTTCCAGATGGTTCTGCATGTAACACAAGTACCACCCAGAAGTGAACAGCTGCAGCACTACAACTCCTTTTCAGGACATCCCTGAAGGATAGTGCTGAAGGGAATTCTTCACACTGAGCCAAACTTCAGGCTATGCACCTAGTTGTACATTTTGCTTGAAAGAAAAAAAGATGGCCAGATGTGGGATTTGGAAGGTCCATGACCAAAAATTCATGACAAAGACATTTGAGAAAGAAGTACATGGATAGGTCTCTCCTGATGGAAGAAGGATGTGAAGATATTTGTGTCCAACATGAATGCTCAGCAAAAGGTGACCTCAGCAGAAGACTTTAATAATCTAGTGGATAGGATGGCCCATTATGTGGATAGCAGCCAACTGCTGTCCTGAGTCACCCCACCATTGCATAATAGGTTCATGAGCAAAGCGTCCATCATGGCATGGATGGAGGTTATACATAGGCTCAACAATTGAGCTTCACTCACCAAGGCAGATACGGTTACAGCCACTGCTGAATGACTGATGCCAACAGCAGCTGAGACCAACACCAAGTCCCTGACATAGCACTATTCCCCAGGGTGCTCAGCCTGTAACTTGGTGGCAGGTTGATTATATTGGACCACTTCCATCAGGGAAAGGGCAGAACTTTGTCCTTATGGGAATAGACACTTATTCTGGGTATGAATTTATTTACGTATGAATTTTTTGTCTCCTGCAAATAAGGCTTCTGCCAAAACTATCATCCATGGATTTACAGAATGCCTTATCCACCATCATGGTTTTCTACACAACATTGCTTCTGACCAAGTAATACACTTCATGACCAAAGAAGTGCAGCAATGGGCTCATACTTATGGAATTCACTGGCCTTACACCATACAGAAATAGCTGGATTGATAGAACAGTAAGGCAGCCTTTTGAAGATAAAATTACAGTGCTAGCTAGGTAGTATTCTCTAGAAGACTGTACGTGCTCTGTTCTTTAGACTGTACATACTCTGAATCAGGGCTCAAGGTATTTGTACTCTTTCTCCCATAGCTAGGACACATGGTTCTAGAAATCAAGGAATGGAAATGGGAATTTTAACACGCACTATTAGCCCTACTGAGCTACTAGCAAACTTTTTGCTCCTGGTCTTGCCACTTTATGCTCTTCTACCCTAGAAATCTTTGTTGCAGAGTAGGGAAGGTTTCTACCAAGAGGCAGAATAATGATTACATTGAACTGAAAGCTAAGATTACCCCCTGATCATTTTGAGCTTTTCATGCCTCTGAGTTAGCAGACTAAAAAGGGAGCAACACTTTTGGCAAGGATTACTGATCCATACTACCAAAGGGAAAATGAGTTACTACTCCACAATGGAGGTAAGGACAACACGTTTGGCATACAGGAGACCCCTTAGGGAATCTTCTATTATTACAGACAGTGTAATATTGCACTGTTATTACAGACAGTGTAAAAGTACAGCAACCCAATCCATGGAGAGTGTCAAATGACTCAGAACCTTCAGGAATGAAAGTATACATTAACCACCAGGAAAAAACCCAAACCTGGTGGTGCTTGCTGAAGGCCAAGGAAATACAGAATACATAGTAGAAGACAGTTATAAATAGCATCTATGACCACGTAGCTACTTATAAAAGTAAGGACTATAATTTATTTCTTTCATACTTTGTTAATATACTTGTTCATATATACACATATATTAAGGAGATATCCTTGTTTTCTTTTTTTGCAACATAACTTTAATTGACTTAATATTGGTAGTTTTGTTAAATTCACAGTATAATAGTTAAGTTATGGAATGTTAAGAGAAAAAAAGGATCACCAAAGAAAAACTCTCCCTTCTATTCTACAGAGAGAATTAGTGCATTTCCACTTGTGTAAAGAATAATTGCATCATGCGAAGCATGATTATTAACTTGCTTTTGTATTTGGAGATTAAGTGCGATTTAAGGAAATGTGTCTGGTTGTCAAATTGACAAAGAGTGAATTGTCAGCTTGAATGGAATAAGAAATGCCTAGGAGGTTAGCAAAGCACAGTTCTGGTAGCATCTGTGGATGATTGACATATAGGCCAGCAAACTGAGGGAAGAAGAGTCACTTTGGAAGTGAGTGGCTCTAACCCAAGAAGCACATAGCCTGAAAAGAATAAATGGGGAAAGTGAAAGACAATGTCCCTGTTTTCAAAGAGTTCCAGTCTTTGCTGTTACATTTCTTGTTTCTTCAGTTTTCTAACGCAGACCCACACTGGTGACCCTCTCCTGAGCTTCCAGGCCTTTGACCTTCAACAGGCACTGCATCTTTTCTCCCTCATGTTCAGTAGCTTCCATCTTCTTATGTTGAGCACCTGTGAGATCCACTGGCTCTCTCGTCCGCCATGGTGGACTCTCCTGTCTATGATCCTGTTAGCCTACCTAATAATTATAGTTTCAATTAATTTTGTTTTCCTTTAGAACCCTAATACTTAAGTATAGTTTCATGGGACACAAACAAAGGATTCCGATCTTAGAAAGTAGAATTTAAGCATTTCTATCTCAACATTCTGATTATTGGGGAGTCCCTTGCTTCAGTCTAACTTTTGTTCCCAGTCAAGGTAGGGCATTTTTTCTGTTTCTGAGATCAACATTCCTCTTGCTCCCTACATCAGGTAACTGGACCTCTGCTTGATCCTCGTGCCCAAACTTTGCTTAAGACTTGTTTAATCGCCAAGCCCTTCAGGTCCTCCTCTCCTCTGTTGGCTTCTCTTTTTCTCAGGGAAGGTCTTGATTGTAAACATCTGGGTTCCTCATTGCTACCATTGTTTCAGTTGACATTCCTGGATGGTTAGGCCTCTTCCATCTGACACCTTCCATAGTGGTCACAAGCCTCTGTTGCCTTGTTCTTCTGATGCCAGATTTAATTCACAAACTTGGAGTTCCCAACACTTGGCTTATTCTACTACACAGGGCTCTTAAAGGCTGCCCTATCTGGTTGCAGTAAAATGGATCACAATCTGCCATACCATAGGTTTGATAGCAGACTATGAGCTTTAGTAGACATCTCCTGAGCAATTACACACAGAGCTTCCCTTTGAAAACACTTGCCATACCAAGAAGTATCCCTGAAGAGATCATGGTGGAATAAATTAATGAATAAAGCTTTGCCCATCAGAAAGTCTCTCTTGATCAATGAAGGAAAAAAGCAGAAAATATTTCCTTGTATCTCAGAACAACCCCTTTACAAGAGAAGATGGTCCTGGAGAAACACAGGAATTTTACGCTGCTCAGAGTCTGCAACTGTCAATTTTATGTGTCAGCATAACTGTGTTAATACGTGCCCAGATAGCTGGTAAAACATTATTTCTGGATATGTCTGTAAGGGTATTTCAGGAAAAGATTAATATTTGATTTGTGTACACTAAGGAAGACCCATCCTCACCATCACAGATCTAAAGAGAACAAAAAGGCAGAGGAAGGGCAAACTTGCTCTCTCTTCTTTTTTTTTTAATTACAACATATTTGTGAAATATAATGAATACATTCATCATGTGAAATTGGTACACATACATATACATCTCAATCATTTTCATTTCCTTTCCTCTCCCCTCACTCTATCTCCCTGCTATGGCTTGTGTTTAGATGTAACTCCAAACCCTCATGCAGTCATAGTGGGGCTTTTTCAGAGGTGACAGTGTTATGGTTTGTACATTGTGTCAACTTGAGAAGTCTAGATGCTTAATTAAGAAACTCAGCAGCTCTACCTCCTGGGGTGTAGAGAACAAGCAGTTACCGTTCTAGGATGTTGTTCATTGTGTCAATTTGAGAAGGTCAGAACTTTAAGTGATTCAACATGGGGCCAGGGTCCCTAGTTGGTAACATCCTCAGTTTGTAACATCCTCATCCTGTGCAAGAGGAGGGCAGGCAGATGGTGTGAGTGCTACACCCACCCCAGGGGAGTAACCTGCATACAATAAAAGACAAATGAGGAAGGACAGGTGGCTGCTTCTTCAGAGGAGCTCCAGTCTTTGCCTTCAGCTTGGATGTCATCTCCTGGCTTCTGGCACAGACTGTTCAGCTACTGCCTGGGACTCTTCAGCCTTCATCGTAGACTCTTCAGTGTTCCGTCGTAGACCCATCGGCCTTCTGACACGGACTTGCACAGGACACTGCAGTAAGCTCCAGCCCTTGGGCTGGACCCCTTTAACCTCTAGTGCGCAGACACCCTCTGCACGCTCCCTCCTTCAACTTTGTGGCTGACCATTGTAAGCCAATCTTATAATTTCTTATACAGTTGTCTATCTTGTATTATATCTGTTTCTCTAGTAAACCTTGACTGATACAGACAGTATCTAGAATGTGTGAAACTGGAATTGATTCATGATGTAATGCTAGGCTCAAGGGCACTAGCATTAAGAGTGTGATTGCTGCCCACCCTAAGTAGCCTGGATAGTATAAAAAGGGCAGAAAGATGCTGTTAAGGTCCCTTTCTTGCTTGCTTTTGCTGTCTTATGCTTGTCATGAAATGATTCTCCTCTACAATACCCCTCTGCCAAGACACCCTGCCTTGGAGCCAGTCGATTATGAATTGAAACCTCTACAAACTTTGAGCTAAATAAACTTTTCCTCCTTTCATTTGTGGGTATTGGGCATTTTGTCACAGAAATGAGAAAAGTAACTAAGACATTCCCCCAATCTCTAGATCCCCTGCCCATCTCTATGAAGTCTAACCTCCTGTTTCCTTCCATCTATTTTTGTGTTTATTTATACTTTGGATTTCCCATATACTTCGGATTTTCCATGTGATTTAAACATAAGTTTCTGATTTATTTCTCTTAGCATTATGATCTCCAGGTGCATCCTTTTTCCTACAAATGACTCAAGTTTATCCTTCTTTATGGCAGAGTACTACTCTATATATAGAGAGAGAGATAGAAAAAGTTATTTTCTTGATCCATTTATCTATTGATGAGTGTATAGATCACTTTGAAGATTTAGCTATTATCAGTTATGCTGCTATAAACACGAATATGCATGCATCACTCTAATATATTGACTGTAGCTCTTTCAGGAAGTTCCCAAAGAGATATAGGTGAGTCAAACGGAATTTCTGCTTTGCTTTTTCAGGACTCCCCATACTGATTTCCACAGTGGTTGCACTAATTTGCACTCCCACAATCTCACCAGGATTTTTTGTTTCTTGAGTTTTTGAGGATAGCCCTTCTTTCTGGAGTAAAATGGAATCTTGGTATAGCTGTGATTTGCATTTCTCTAATGTCCAAAGATGCTGAACATTTTTCATGTACTTATTTGTACTTCTTCTTTTGAGAAGTGTCTATTCATTTCAGTTGTCCAGTTTTTATTGGCTCTATTATCTTGGTGGGACCAATCTTTTTTTAGTTCTTTATGTATTCTAGATATTATTCCTCTGTCTGGTGAATGGCAGGGAATAATTTTCTCATTCTGTAGATTATTGATTCCCTCTGTTGGTTGCTTCCTTTGCTTTGCAAAACCTTTTTAATTTGATATAATTCAATTTTTTGATTATTTATGATACTTTTGTGCAATTGGGGTTCTATTCAGAATATATAGCCTCTGGCTATATGTTTAAGAATTTTGCCTATTTTTGTCTTCCAGTACAGTAAGCGTTTCTGTTTCAGCATGTAGGTCTTTGATCCATTTTTATTTGAGTTTAGTATGTGGTGAGAGATGTGGATCTAGATTTATTCTTCTTCATGTGAATATCCAGCTAACAAAACCATTTGATAAAGATTATCTTTTGCCCAGAGGTGGTTTGCTTTGCTTTGCTTTGGTTTTGGGCACCATTGTTGAAGATCAGGAGTCTGAGGTAGTTTCTACATCCTCAGCTCTGTTCCACTGACCCTCATGTCTTCTTTAGTGTCACTATTATGTTCTTTTTTATCACAGTAGATTTGCAATATTACTTGAAATGCAGAATTCTGATATCTCTTGCTTTACTCGTGTTACTTGGGATTGGTTTTGCCATTCTGAGTTTCTTCTGGTTCCACATAAACTTTAGGATTAGTTTTTCTAGTTTTTTGATAAATACTATTGGTGCTTTGATCAGGAATGTACTAAATCTATGTATCATTTTTGGTAAGATAGCCATTTTGATAACATTGGTTCTACTTATCTAGGAATAGAGGATGTCTTTCCTTTTTCTAATGTCCTCTTTAATCTTTTTCAGCATACTATAATTTTCATGATACAGGTTTTTCATATCTGTGGTTAGGTTAATTCCTAGATTTTCAATTTTTTTGAAGTCACAGTGAATTTTGATTGATTTATTGCTGTCTTTCTTGGTGAACTCATATTTGGTAAATGGGAACTGTTGATTTTTGTGTGTCAGTTTTATATCCTGCTACTTCGCTGAATTACATTATTAACTCTTAGGAGTCTTCTTTTTGAAACTTCTATGTAAAGGATCATGTTATCTGTGAATAAGAACAATTTCACTTCTTCCCCTCCTATATATGTGGCTTTTATTTCTTTCTCCTGCCTGATTCCTGAGGCTAAATTTTCAAGTTGTACACTATTGAATAAGAGTGGTGAGAGTGGGTGTTCCAATTTTAAAGGAAATGCTGGCAGCTTTTCCCCACTTAGTATGATGTTGGCTGTGGATTTTCCATAAATTGATTTTATCAGTTTGCGATAAGGCTCTTCCATACCTATTTTTCTCAGTTTTTTTAATCATGAGTTGATGTTGGGTATTGTCAGAGCATTTTCACCTTCTATTGAGTTAATCATGTGATTTTTGCCCTTTTGTTTATGTGATTCTTTCTGTTTATTGATTTATGTATTTTGAACCATGTTTTCATCCCTCAGATTGCAGTCAATTTGTTCACGGTTTTAATGATTTGTTGCATTCTGCTTTCCAGTCTCTTGCTCAGAAGTTTTGAGCCTATGTGTATTAAGGAGATCGGCCTCTAGTTTGCTTTTCTTTCTTATTTTCTTCTCCTTCCTTTCTTTTTTTATTCTTTTGTTAAATCTTTGTCTGATTTTAGTATTAGGGAACTGGTATCTTTCAGGTACGAGTCTCTTTCAATTTTTGGAAAAGTTTCAGGAGTTTTGTCACTAGATCATCCCTGAAATCCTGATAAAATGCTGTCATGAACTTATCAGTGCCTGTACTTTTCATAGGTGGTAGTTTCTATCATTATCTATACGTCATTGCTATTTAGAGTTTTTATACCTTCTTGATTCCATTTTGGTAATTCATATGTGTCTAGGAGTTTTTCCATTTCTTTTAACTTCTTCCATTTCTTGAATTATAAATTTATCAAGTAGTTTCTTCTAATTTTCTGACTTTTGGTGGTGTTAGTTGTAATTTAATTTTCACTTCTCATTGCATTGATACAGTGTTTTTTTTTTCTTTCCTTTTTAGGGGTAAGTTTGGCGAAGAGTTTACCAATCTTGTTTATCCTTTTAAATATTACTCTTTGATTCATTTATATTTATATTTTTTAAGTCTCACTAATTTCTGTTCTGATTCCTTTCCAACTACTAGTTTCAGATTTTCATTGTCCTTGTTTTTCAAGGACCCTAAGATGCATCATTAGATTATTTATTTGTGATCACTCTATTCTTTTAACTTGTGCATTCATGGGTACACATTTGTCTTTTAGAATTGCTTTTCAGTTTCTGAGCTGCTTCCTGTGACCTGAGATGGTCCTTAAGGCTGGTTCCTGGGCTTTCCTCATGTCATGGCCCCCAGTTGCCAGTCCTGGCCCATAAATTCAATGAAGAAATTCATACAACCTGTGGCCCCAAGATCAGCAGACAGAACAGCCTCACTGGACTTGCCCGATGAAGGAAAAGAACTAGAACAATTGAACATATTAATGAAGTACAAAATGAAATAGACTTAACTAACTAGTCATTGAGGAGACACCGAAAGTACAGAAGAAATATAACAAACTACACCAAACATTTTTTTTTTCAAAAGAGGTCAAATCAACAAGTGTCTGAACTGCTTGGGGAACAAGATAAAGAGACCCTGCATTATTTGACCAAAGTTGACATAACAGAATTTGAAGATATAAAATCAGGTTACGGAATAGACTTTTATTGTGATGAAAATCCTTACACTGAAAATAAAGTTCTCTCAGATGAAAAAATAAAGTGGCACACACCTGTAATCCCAGCACTCAAGAGGCTGAGGCAGGAAGATTGCCGTGAGTTTAAGGCCAGCCTGGACTACATAACAAGACTGTGTCTCAAAATAAAACAAAATAAAACAAACAAAATAAAGTTCTCTTCCAAAACCTTTCATCTAAATGAGAGTGGTGATCTAGCTTCAAAGTCTATTGAAATCAAATGGAAATCAGGAAAAGATTTGATCAAGTCAAGTACAGAATAAATTCAGTAGGAAGAGGCAGCATGAAGAACCAGAGAGCTTCTTTAGTTGGTTTACTGACAATTCTGATGCAGGTGAAGATGAATAAGATGTCATCAAAGAGCATAAATCCAGTGAGGTACAACTTGGTTCCTGATATAGATGATGAGGAAAGGGAAAAGGAAGAAGAAGGAAGAGAAGGAGGAGGAGGAGGAGGAGGAGGAGGAGGAGAGCGAGAGGGAGAGGAAGAGGGAGAAGAGGAAGAGGGTGGAGAAGGGGGAGGGGGAGAGAAGGGGAAGAACAGGGGGAGGAGGGGGAAAGGAGGAGAAGAGAAAAGAAGAACTGGAAGGTCTTGAGGAAGGAGATGAGGACGAAGGTGTAAGGTGAAGCTGATGATGAAGGGGAGAAAGGAGAGGAGGATAAAGGAAATAAATAATTGAACACTGATGGATTCCAACCTTCTCCTTTTCTTTCTTTTTTAAAAAATTTTCTCTAGCCCTTTCCCCTCCTCTTGAGTTCAATTGCTCTGTTCTTGAGGTCTCTTTTTCCAAATACCATGGTTCTCAATGTATTCTGTGGGGAAATAACTTGAACAGAATATAGTGGAAAAAGAATCTCTACAAGTCTCTATTCTAAACATATTTTATCATTTCTCGTCTCAACAAAACCTGTTTGGAATCAACACCACTGTGCTCTGTGGAAAAAAAAAAGAAGAAGAAGAAGAAAACCTTCTGTTCCTTTCCTTTTCTAGAAGCTGGAGGGAGCTAGGCCCCACTGTTGCAGTGTATGGATTTTGAGTTTTTTCTTTCTTTCTGTGTATAGTGGGCTCAGAGGTTATCCTGTTTCTCAGTGTGAATGTGGTTAGCATTTACCAACATATATCTGTCTACTTTCTCTTGTTTAAAAAAAAACTTTTAAAATGGGGAGATAGAAGGTAGCAAAGGGCGGGTTTGAGATGTTTGCATGGGTAAGTAGGCATTTTTGAAAACATGGCTTTTCCTTTGGCATGTTTAATTGTGATGTTTAATGGACATCCTTGCAGTTTAAGATGACACTTTTAAAATAAAATTCTCTGCTAATGATGAGGTAAGCCCCACTACTCAGTGGGAGAATCTGTAGAATCCATAGGATCTTATCTGGAATTCATATTTTCTTTTTCTAATTTTGTTCAATTATTTTTAAATTCTGTTTTCCTTGGAAAGGCGAAAGATGCTCAATTTTAAATGTTTAAAGTACACAAATGGCATTTATCTAGTGGCCAGTAACGTTGAACTTTACTTCATGTATTTACTGTCTGTTTATACTTCTGTGAAATGTCTATTCCTTTCACTTGCCCACAAGTGGGATATAAGTTTTTTTGAGTTGTTTATATATTTCAGATGTCAGTCTTCTCTCTGAGGGACAGCTGGAAAAAAAATTTCTCATTCTATACATTATCTTTTCACTCTGTTGGTTGTTTCTTTTGTTGTGAAGATGTTTTTAAATTGATATTATTCCATTTGTTGATTCTTGGTACTATTTTCTGTGCTACCAGGATTCTGTTCAGAAAGTCTTTGCCTAGGCCTATAATCTCAAGAGTTTTACTTATTTTATTTTCCAGAAGATTTAACATTTAGTTCTTTGGTCCATTTTGATTTTAGTTTAGTACATGGGTCTAGATCTAGTCTTCTGCCTGTGGATAACCAGTTTCCCCAACAGCATTTATTAAAGAGGCTATCTTTCCTGTGATGTAAGTTCTTGGCCTGTTTGTCAAGACCAAATAGTTGAATGTGTTTAAAAAAAAAAAAACAAATAACAACAAATGCTGGTAAGGCTACAGAGAAAAAGAAACTTACCTGCATTGTTGGTGAGAATGTAAACCAGTACAACCACTACGGAATTCTGTATGAAGAGTCTCAAAAAACTGAAATAAGTAATTCCATTTGACCCAACTATTCCATTTTTAGGTATATTTCCGAAAGGGTTAAAGACATCACATTACAGTGACATGCATACATGTATTTATACAGCACAACTCATAATAGCTAAATCTGGGAAGCAGTCTATGTGTCCATTAATAGATGAATGGATAAAGAAAATGTGATATTTCCCCACAATAGAATCCTGCTTTGACATAAAGAAAGAAAAACCTGAAACATTTTTAGGATAATGGATGCTCCTTGATAACATAATATTAAGTGAAATAAATGAAATCCACAAGCTTAAATATCACATGATTTCTCTTATATGAGAAACCCAAATTATAAGTGAAGACCAAAATAAAAGATAAATAATAAGTAGGAAGGTAGCTTTTTCTCAAATGGGAAGGAGATCAAGAGATGATCAAGCAGAGAAGGGAGAAGAGGAAAAGGGGATGAAAAAAGGAATTAAGATGTGTTATATACATGTATCAATTCCTCACAAGGAGTACAAACATTATATACTATAAACATATACTAATAAAATTAATTAAAATTTGAAAGTATACAAGTTGCTTCATTCAAATAATACTAAATGTGTACACATATAAAAAAATAACTACTTTAATTGTTCCCCATAGGTATGTTACACTTTTTTTTTCTCTTTGAATCAGGGTCTTGCTATGCAACTCAGGCTGGTCTTTAACTCACTATGTAGCCCAGGCTGGTCTCAAACTTGTGGTGATCCCCCTGCATCAACCTCCAGAGTGCTGGGTTTTAAGCATGCACCACGACACCTGGCAATGTTGCACTTCAATTATTATTTGATTCAGCGCACTTTTTCATTTTTTCCCTGATTTTTTTCTATGATATACTGATGATTCAAAAATGCGCTATTTAATCTCCATGTGTTTGAGTAGTTTCTGTGATTTCTTCTGCCATTGTTGCTGTTGATTTCCAGCTTTGTTCTGTTATGATACAATAGTAAGTAAGATTATTTAAATTCTTTTATGTTTAATTAAGCATACTTTATAGCATAAGATACTATCTCCTTTGGAAAAAGTTCTGTATGGTGCTAAGAAAAATACATATTCTATTTTTGATTCATGAAATACTGTAGATAACTATTAAACCATTTGTTGAATGGTGTGGTTTCACTCTGATTTTTTTTGTTAATATTTTGCCTGGTTGACCTAATTGTGCAACTGGGATGTTGAAGTCA
Organism: Cuniculus paca; assembly: GCA_004365215.1. Classification (NCBI taxonomy): domain Eukaryota; kingdom Metazoa; phylum Chordata; class Mammalia; order Rodentia; family Cuniculidae; genus Cuniculus; species Cuniculus paca. The sequence continues at coordinate 13,920 of RJWT010012391.1, forward strand.
CCCAGTATGATTGTATTGATATCTTTCTATCCTCTTATGTCCAGTAGTTTCTATTTTATGAATTCAAGTGTGCCAACATTAAGTGCATATGTGTTTAAAATTATTAGGTCTTCTTTTTGAATTGTTCCCTTTGTCAGTATGAGGTGACCATCTTTGTCTTTTCTGACTAGTTTTCCTTTTTTTTTTTTTTTTTTTTTTTTTTTTTTTTTTTTTTTTTTTTTTTTTTTTTTTTTTTTTTTTTTTGTCTTTTTTGAGACAGAGTCTCACTATGCAGTTCAGGCTGGCTTTGAGCTCACTTTGTAGCCCAGGCTGGTCTCAAACTTACAGTGATCCTCCTACCTCAGCCTCCCGAGTGCTGAGATTATAGGTGTGTGCCACCGTGCCTGGCCTCTAGTTTTCGTTTTAAGTCCACTGTGTCTGAAAATAAGATAGCTATTCCTCCTTGCTTTTGCACTCCAGTGGCATCATTTTCCACCTTTCACTTTCAGTCTATTTGTTTCCTTTTGGATGAGATGTGTCTCTTGTGTGCAACATATGGTTAGGTTTTGGTTTTTTAATCTAATCAGCGTATCTTTGTCTGTAAATTGGAAAGTTAAGGCCATGAACATTCAGAGTTCTATTGTAAGGTATTTACTGAATCCTGTCATTGCATTACTTTCCAGCACTGATTCTTTCATTTTTTTCTTTTTCTTTAACCACTCTCCCAGTGAGATATATATTTTTCTTTAGGTGCTTTGATCCTAGTGACCTCCTTTTCTCTGTCCAGGATTCCTTTAAATATTTTCTGCAATGCTGGTTTGTTGGTTATATATTTTTTTTAGAATTTCTTTAGCATGGTAAGTTTTTACTTTTCTTCCAGTTTTGAAGGCTAATTTTGCAGCATATAAAAGTCTGGGTTGACAATTGTTTTCATTTAGGGCTTGAAAAACTTTGTTCCAAGCTTTGGCTTCTAACTTGGATTTCTGAGAAATCTTCTTTTATTCTGATAGACTTGCATGCATAGGCTACTTGCTATTATTCTCTGACAGCTTTTAATATTCTCTCCTGCTGGGTTTCTGAGATTTTGATTATGATGTATCTTGGAAAGGTACTTTTCACGTCATGGCTATTTGGGATATTACATGCTCCTTTATCACAAATAATGAATTACTTCCCTAAATATAGAGTTTTTCTACTTTGAATTCAGCAAGTGAAATTTTTATATATGTGAGTCATCTTCTAACTTTATCTATATAATTCTGAGGGGATTTTTGAGTCCTTTATCAGTCACTGAATCCAGTTTCTGCAGTATCTTGTCAATTTTAAGGTATAATTGACTACATGTTCTACTACATCAAACTTGTGTTCAATTTCTGACACACTGTCCTCACACTGGGCAAATCTTCTACCCATGCCTTTAACTGAATTTTTTTATAACTTCTATTTCTGCTTTCTTTCTTTTTGTAGTTTATGTTTTTTAATCAAAATGATCATTTATATCTTGTATTTTCTTATATAATCCAGTTTATTGTTGATTTCTTCTTTAAGCTCATTGAACATTACATGTTTTACCTGCTGAATTAAATCTTCTTTGAGGTACCCAAACATCTTATAAATTTGCTTATATGTTTTGTCATTTATCTTCAAATATTGTGACAATTTGGGGTTTTTTTAATCTCTTTGCCTGTGTCTTTCTCTGTTTCAGGGCCCATATAATCAGGTTTTAGGGAGTTAAGAGTTTGTGGAGGCATCTTGCTTTCTCATGTTTCTACTGTTTTTGCACTGAGTTGAAGATCAGTTAAGGCAGAGAAATTCTGTTAGTAACATGGATATTTCTTTAGTTAAAGTCTTTCTGTCATGTGTCCTTGTGTTTTTGGTTATATTTTGGTATTTATACCCTTCTTCATCCCACTCAACATAATTAAATCAGTCCCAGTCATTGTGTTGCAAGGAGAGAACATCTATCAGTTATATCAGCATCTATAGAATCACCCATGTGTTAGTCATGTAATTTAAAACTTGCTTTGACAGTTCCACATTTTTCCCCTTTCAATAATACAAAAAGACAATGAATTGGTGTTGATGAAAAGTAGGCTGAGATGTAAAAGATGAGGGATGTAGTTAGGAAGAAAAAAAAGAGAGAAAATATGTCAGAAAGAGAAGCAGAGGAAAACAGAGATAATAGAAAATAAAAGTAAAGAAAGAGGACTTCGGGGTAATATTTTTATCTGGAATAGAAAGGGAGAGGGTTTGAAAGGTTCTCTGTGGGGGTGGGACATATAAAGAAGAGGGTGGGAAGTATGACTGGGGATTAGGGGAAGCTGTAGGAGGGTTAGAACCAATTAATGAGCTGATAAGAACCTTGTGTTTGGATCATCTACACAAATTTTTGGTGGGAGTTATCCCTATATGACAATTAAAGATCTTTTTAAACTAATGCATTAATTAATTCTTATTCTGCATTTCAACACACACAAATACACACAGAGATAGATAAAAGGAGACCAAGGGAAAAAAAAAGAGGGAAAATAATAAAAGAAAAAAAGAAAGGTTAAAGTAAAGAAAGAGGAAAATTATAAATGGAAAAGAGAGAAAAATGGGGAAAAAATGAAAAGCACACACACAAAATAGAGAGTCCTCTCTGGGCAGACCATGTTCCGTTAAATTTCAGCTGTGTTCCTGTGGTTGTGCCTAGCCAGATGTTTTGTCTCTGTATTATGCACAGAAACCTTTGGTTGGGAGGGGCAGTGGAGTAGGACTGGCCAAGCGCTTGGTCCTGCATTTACTTCTGGCTGAACTTCCTCAGTCTCAGTCTTCTACCCTCCATGGAAATCTGCAATTACTTGAGTTTACTCTCTCTAGTCCACTGTGGTTGGGCATGGCACACAACTCCCTCTGATCCCACGATTCCTTTCTGTCTTTGCCTTCTCCAAGCTTCCTGATCATGCCTCTCGCACAGTTTTTATTCAGCCCAGGGTAAGTGGTGTCTGAAACTAAGCATGGGAGGGCACCTGTGCATGGAGCTCAGTAGAGTCCATGCTCCAATACTCTCATCTAGGTTCCTTGCTCATCACCCTTTGGTGGCTGGTGTAATTGATCTCACATGAGCATCAAGCCCTGTGGCATCTGGAAAACTGGACAGCGGACAGGAGGGCACAAGGCCTTGCAGTGTCTGAAGTGTTGATGGGAAGTTGCACTCTGACATTGTTCAAATGTCTCTTCTCTATCCCTGAATCATTTCAATTACAGCCATTGTCTATCCCTGCCTGTGCCTGGGTCCCTATTCATAACCAAGCCCTTGTTTCTGGGCAGTGAGTGTTCAACTGGGCATAGATCATAGCTGCCTGGGTACAGTTGACCAGTGCCAAGGCTCAGGCTGTAGTCCTGCCACCTGGCCTGGGCTGCAGTTGTCCCTGGGTTCAGATCTCAGCTCCCTGGGCTCAGTTCAGTGCTATGGATCACAGCTACCAGCCAGATATTCCACTGGGCTTCCCCATACACTGTTTCTTTCTTTTGGGATGTAGGTATCTTCCCAAAATGGTGTATGCATTGGATCTGAGCTATTATACTGAGGCTGAGGAAAAAAAAAACCCTGCTTTTTCATCTGGTCACCACTTATACTAGATGTGGATTTTTCTTTTAAATTGCCTATCCATACTTGGGTTTTTTTCTCCTCCTCATTTCTGAGTATGGACAGATCTGATAAGTGACTTCTGAGCAGCCTGTGAATGCAACTAGCTCTAATTTGCCATTTTCCTAGAGCTCTGCCCTCTCTTCTTGAACTGGTACACACATTCCCTCCTGACCTCAGACATTGGAACCTTCGAACTTTCAACCTTGGAGTGAGTTACACCACCAGCTTCCCTGGTTCCTGGGCCTCAGTTTTGGACTAAGTTACACCAGTTTATCAATGGAATATTATAGGATTTCCTATCTTCCATAAGCACTTGAGGCAATTTCTATAACAAATCTCTTACATTTCTCTCTGAATCTTATTGTTTCTGTTCCTTTGTACACTGTTGAATCAGACTCTGGACTACAGATATCTTCAGGCACAGTCCATCTAACAGTCTAAGCCAGTTTTATCCGCCCATGGGCTAAATTACCTGGAAGCAAAGACAAAGGCAAGCACATGGGGAGATTAAGGAAACACACACACGCCCACACAGCCACACACTCACACCCCAGGGTCTCTATGTGTAGGGTTAGAGTCAAAGGCTAGAGTCAAAAAAAAGTCAAAGATTCTTAAAGAAAAGAAATAAATTGACTAAAAAAAGATAACTGAGCTAGTCCTCACCCATTGTGTCAAAAAGTCTCTCCTCTTGGCTATTCTTGCTCTTCCTCCTAGTTTTACGCTGTTGAGCTCCAGATAATGGAAATAAGATTAAAGCAAGAGAGAGCAAGCAAAGAGATTTTCATGTATGTCTTGGAAACTCTACACCATGGGGAAGGAAGACCTACAGGAATCTCATGCTTTCAGACCACTGTGTGTTAATCCTGATGACAAGCAAGCTTACAGGAGCGAAAAGCTCTAAGGGGTGCTCTGCTTTCAACTCTGGCCTGACTAAAAGGTACATAGCAGAGGGAAGGGAGATGAGTTTATTCTACTTACTATCCAGAGAAAATTCTATTCAAGTATTCTGAGTAAGCCACAGGTCAAGAAAAAACAGCCAATATATAATAACAGATGAAGCTGTTGTTGCCTTCCTGTCTATAAACAGGTTCTGAGAGACTCCTCAAAGGATAGAGTTTCCATATAACATATAAGATACTGAGTTTAAGTTGAATCTCAGACCAACAATGTGTAATTTCTAAGTATATCCCATACAGAACTAAGGATATACTTACCCTTAAAAATATGTTGTTGTTCTTAAATTCAAATTTCTGCAGGGCTCCCTATATTTTTATTTGCTGAATTTGGCAAATTTATGCGTAGGCAGACTATACACCCAGGCCAAGAAGTAGTTAAATACGTGACCAGTGCAGAAAAGAGGGTCCAGCCCTAGGCAGAGGTTGTAAAATCGCAAACATTCCTTCTTTTAAGGACACACAATTGTTAAATTTGCTAACTTTACCTTACCATTAATTCATCCCTCTCCATTCCTCATTCTCCAGCTCATATACTGCCATTCCTGAACACCCCTTCCACAGAAAGCTGTACTACCTATCCTCTTTTGGGATTAGATCCCAAATTGCAATTTTCTCCAATGATATCAGGTGTATGTTTCTGAATTTTTAGTCCTGCTTCTACTTCTACACTCACCATTCTTGCCTTCCAGACCTATGACCCATAGCCCAAAGGTTAGGCTCATTATGGAGGATAAATTATAAATCTGAGAATGTATAAAAGTAAAGGAATCTCAGAAGTCACTGAATTTCATCTCATCCACTAAATTTGCTATTAGAGAGATGATTGAGACTCAGAGAACTGAAGAGACAAATCCAAGAACAGTTTGTAAGTGGGAAGCACAATACACAATTTTGATAGACTGTCTTCACTCCAGAACTCTATTATTCTAGTGTCTTGTACAATACCCTGCAAATAAAGTTGTTTTCAGTAAAAATTTAAGTGAACTAATGAGCAAATAAACAAGCAAATGAAAGCAATGCCTTATGACTTGACTCACCAGTTGCCCCTCTCTCTTGGAGGAACTTCATGGCTCCTGAAAAGGTAATTGTGATTAATAAAATCCTACCATCTCACCAGAAGAGACATCCTTGGTAACAGGAGATGTGGGGCATACATGCCATTGTCCTCTACAAGACGAGGTTAGGTAAGTCTGGACTGAATTGGTCCATACTGGGCCTAAAGATACCATAATTGCTTATGTTTGTGTAGAGTCACAAATGGAAAACATTTTTTTATATATTCTTCCTGGCTATATGATCTTTAACAAAGTCATAACTATTTCAACCTTTGGATTTCTCATCTGTCAAAAATACTTAAAAATAATTACTGGAAAGTAAATATGGTTTTACAATACAAGTCATCTTCTCCTGAAAATACAGCAAATGTCCACTTGCTTTTCTTCTTTCCTCAAAATTATTACCTTGTCTTCTTAGTCGACATACTTATTTTTTGGCTATTTCTTTTTCAAAATTCTACAAACTTACGGGATAGAGTGTCATAAATCAATACAAACATAGTGTATAACAATTGAATCAGGATAGTCAACATTTCTATTACCTTAAAGATTTTTTAAATGTTTGATTAACATGTAATAATTATATGTATTTATGTGGTACAGTGTGATACATTTCAATGCATTTTTGTAATATATACTGATCAAATTAAAATAACTAACATTTTCATTCCCTTATCATTACTTGGATTTTGGAAATTTCAAGCTCCCCTCTACTAATTATTCATAAAATACATAATAAGTCACTGAAACCTATGGTTTCCCCCACTTGCTGTAGACTACTAGAACTTATTAATTCTGTGTTTTGGTAGTCACTAGTTAATTTCCATCTACCCCCCCTTCCCTCTCGGCCTGTAGTAATCAATTATACATTCCAAATGACATTTTAAAAAATATTGAATCAATCTTGACGCCCAGTGGAGGATGAATAGATAAAGAAAAGGTGGCACACAAAGCAATATTAGTCTTAAGTAACAATGATATCTGTCATTTGTGGCAAAATGAATGAAACGGGAGATAATTATGTCAAGTGAAATAAATCAGGCACAGAAGGAGAAACACTGCAAGTTCTCTCTCACAGGTGGAAGTTAGCCAACAGTTTTTTTAGAAAAGGTATTTTTCTAGTGTTCTGCTAGGCTGTTGGTTCTCAAAGTGTGGCGGCTGGAGGCAGCAGCAGCGTCACCTGAGAACACGGTAGATGTGCAAATCCTTGGTCCACACTGCAGATCTCCTGAATGAATGTTGCTAGAGGAAGGACCCAGCAATCTGAGTTTTAACAAACCAGTCAGGTGGTTCTGATGCATGCCCTGGTTTGAGTACTACTCTGCTCGGTGATGCTTCCAAAAGTACATCTGCTACACACAGCAAAAAACACTATGAGTGTTACTACCACTGCAAACTTCTAGACCCTGCCTCAAATTGCTAAACCTGAGGAGACATGGAAATCTCCTTTTTAACATGTCATGGGACAATTTCGCTGCACTGCAATGCAGAGTGCAACTTGACAAAGAAGTATTGAAATAGCAGGTGATGGCACTTCAGTGCCTATGGAGGTCAGGATTTCTACTTCCTTTTTCTTTTGACCCTGGAGACTTGGCAGAGGGTAGAGCTGTATATGCAATGCCAGTTGGCTCTTGAGGACTCTCCTACAATTGTTGTGTGGTCACCCTGCCACTTCGGGAAAGCATTGCTGGTGTTCAAGGGAACACACCACACTGTCTGTCTTGGTTACTTTTCTCTCATTGCTGGGACAAAACACCTGACACTCAAAATGAAGGAAGGAAATGTTTATTTAGCTCACTGTTTGTGGAGGTTTCAGTCCATAATCAGCTGACTCCAAGGCAGGGTGGCACAGCACTGGGGCAACACTTCAAGGCAGCAGCCAGAGCAAAAGGGGGAAACAATCCTCTTCTCCTCCCTCATATTGTACACAGGCCACCACCACCCCAGGGGGATGGGTGTAACACTCACAAAATCTCCCTGTCCTCCTCTTGCACAGAATGAGGATATTTACAAAATAAGGATCCTGGATCCCTGCTGAGTCTTTTAGTTAAACTTCTAAACTTCTCAAGTTGATACAATATATCAACCATAACACTGTCCAATCTGCTATCTCAGCCAGGCGTGGCCCAAACTCAGTCACCTTGTTCCTAGTGGCAAGTCCCAACTTGATCTGACAGATTAGAAATTAAAAAAAAAAAAACCACAAAGGCACACACAAACCATGTCAAAGAAGGATCACAAAATACTACTTTTGATTATATAAATTTACATCTCATCTGATGAAATAAGACACAAGAAGACATAAAATATGAGTCATGTTAATTTGACTGAACTAATTCATCTCGTGGAAACTTGAATGCTTAGTGACTAAAAATTAGGCAAGAGTATTTACCAAAATCTCTCCCTTTGGAAACTCATTACAGACATACCTTTTCAGTGAGGCACTGACTCACGTAAGGACAGAAAGGTATTCTTTTTTTTTTTTTGAAAAGAATACATTCAAACAAAACAAAACAGAGTAAAGTCAATCAAAACAAAGCAATGAACATGGTACATGACTTTTAAACAGGGTAAAAAAAAAAAACAATCGATAAGGCTACCATAATGCCTCTTGTTATCTGCAGTATACCTGCCCATACCATCAGGGATAAGTAAAATCAAACAAAATACAACAAACTAAAACAGTAGAAACAAAACAAAACAAACAAAGCAGAACAATGTAAGCAATATAGAATTTCAAGATATTAGCAGAATAGCATTGGCTACCATAATGTTTGTTATCTTCAGAATAGTTGCCTACACCTTCAGACATATTACAATCAAACCACACAGAATAGAGTAAAATCAATCCAAACAAACAATGAAAGCCATACAGGGTTTCTAAACAAGCTAATTGAACATCCTCGATGGCTGCAATTATATATTTTGTTATCTTTAAAATAGCTGTCCA